>VSMD01064734.1:0-52806 GCA_008750895.1 Mirza zaza | reverse complement strand
TATTGCCCAGGCTAGAGTGAGTGCCGTGGCGTCAGCCTAGCTCACAGCAACCTCACTCCTGGGCTCAAGCAATCCTGCTGCCTCAGCCTCCCAAGTAGCTGGGACTACAGGCATGCGCCACCATGCCCGGCTAATTTTTTTTCTATATATATTAGTTGGCCAATTAATTTCTTTCTATTTATAGTAGAGATGGGGTCTCGCTCTTGTTCAGGCTGGTCTCGAACTCCTGAGCTCAAATGATCCGCCCACCTCGGCCTCCCAGAGAGCTAGGATTACAGGCTTGAGCCACCGCGCCCGGCCAGCATTAAACTTTAAATTAAAAATTCTTATTACCATTGCTTTTATAAGACATCCAAGGATTCTATAAATCTTCTGCATTTGAAGAAAATTTAAAATTTTTAAATGTGCTATGAGCTGAATATATTACAAAATTAATATAAAAATCACAGTTTATTAAAATATCTAAGAACTTATTTTAAAAATTTTCCAGGAAGTTTTAGTGTCTGCCAAAATGAAATCTAAGGTTTAAAACATAATAGTAATTATAAAAATGCTCTATTACTACCTTTAGCAATGAAGACATTATCTAGCATAGATATTCAAGCAACAGATCACTCTTGAATTTATGCATGTATAACTTTGTACTATAATATATCTTTTATATATATCCCACCACTTTTTACTGTAACTAATTAAATGGTGGGAGCATATCTTATCCATTATTGTGTTCCCATTGCAGAGAATATAATTCAGATATATAATTGACATTTGATATACACTTATTTAATGAATAGAAATGTTTTCCCATTTACTTTAATATATATCAAAGACTCTAGCAATTATTTCTGAAGTTTTATAGTTTAGATATATTAGGAAATTGAGGTCTATTTCCTCAGATTATTTTTATCATAATTATCTTCCTATTTCCAATCATATTAAGAAAATTGCTTGGCATCTTAGTTTTTTCTGTAAAATGAGGTGTTGAACTAGATGATCTTCATGACTGTTTATGTCTGTAACACTCTATAACACCAAATTTACAACCCCTTCTCTCAACATTCCATATTTAAGATTAAATAATTGATGGAAGTTTATTTATTTCAATTTTACCTTTGATTTCCTCTCTAGAGTCCCTGAAGACATACATGAAATCCTCTGTGGTCTACTGGATTCTTTCAGTCCTGCTGTAGAATGAACAATTTAGTAAGAACTTTTTTCAAAACTGAAAAAATTGGATGTGCGATGTGGAATCTCAATATCCTAGAAAGAAAAGAGAAGTTCTTAGCAGGAGAATCAATAGGGAACAAAAAAAGTATTAAAAAATGTGAATACAGTCCCAGGGAGAGGAATCAAAGTAGTTCACACAAAGACATAGCACTGACCACATTAATCAACTGGAAAAGGTTCAGAGAAAAGACTTCACAATTCTCATAATAAAGGTAGAAGTTCAGAAAAGGCTTTAAGAAAGTACCCGGATGTTGGTTGAACTCCCAGAGGGCATAAGACAGCCAAATGTGAAAGCGTTCATAAAACAAAGAGATAAAAGAAAAGGCAATCTGAATGATTTTACCACATACTGACCCAAACTTATCACCTTGAACATTTTTTTAGAATACTGATATTTAAATAGCTAAGTAGTGGGACAGAGCCATTCTATTAAGCTAATTTTCCTAGGAAAAACAAGACTACTGGTGCTGATGAAAATTCTTATAGATTTATCATATTTAATTTATGATTATATCTACATAGTAATATTTTATAGAATTTTGAAGAGCATACTGTGCCAATGAATTTCCAAAATAGAAGCACTTTCTAAATTAATAAATAACTTTTTTCATTCTCAAACCTAATATGCCTTGAAATTCACAAAATTTAAAAATAGAGGGGAAGAAAACAGATTTTGCAACATTAAAGATAACAATGTAATTGAAATATCTGAATTATATGATCAGTTTATTTTAAAAATCCAGATTGGAAACCACCATAGAATATATAAAAACAGATCTATTTTAATATAGATGGATGAAGACAGGCATTCAGAGATAAGAAAAGATTTAGTAAGACTCCAGGGAATTATGTCTGTATCTACTTTAACAAGTGTACAATATGTCCCTTTTCTAAATTACAGAGTTTCCATTGTTTAAAGAGTTGAAAAAGAGTTATACTTGGCATCAAAATTGAGTGTGCAATAATTTTGTGTGAAGGGAGGTAGAAAAAGAAAGAGAGAGGGAAATATTATCAGAGATTCACATAGGTCTCTTGTGAAGAGCAGAGAAAAAATGTTGTAAATCTGCAATAAAAGAAAATCTATACTTCAGAAGCAATACATATTGTATCAAATTAAAAAGGTGTATTTTATTTTCCCATACTGGTCCTGCAGCCATTCTTTAATGTTTTAAAAGAGCCAAATTTGTCTCCAATTTGTCCAGTCCATAAATAATGTTTTGTCATAAATATTCAGTAGTTTAAGGTGTAGTAGTATACTTTTGAATAAGAATTACTATTTATTTTTCAATGGAAACTTGAGCTTGGACTTCTAAATTCTGTAGACATTTAAAAAATTACAAATCCCCACAATAGAATATATAATGTAAAGATAAAAGTTAAATTGCATAGATTCTACATTTCATACTAGGAATATTATACAAGGTAAAACCAACTGAATCTCAATACATGACCCCAATTATAAACAGTTTGAACACCCTTTAAAATTGAAAAAGGAAAAAATTATAGACATTTATTTACATTGTATAATGAATGAATAGCAAAATTAACTCATTGAGCTACAATTAAGTTGTCCTCAGATAAAATGGCAGTTATAAAAGGAATAATAAATTGGCCTATGGCTTTCACTCCACATGAACAGTTAGCTAGGAGGTGTCACAAAGATGCCTAAAAAATTCTCAATATACAATTCATTTTAATTGAATGAAATAATGCATCGTTATGCACTTTTTCGAAGGCAAAAGGACAGTGTATCTAAACAAAGAAAGGTTATTACAGGGCCTAATATTAAAAAAATGGCAAATGATGCTTTAATTGAATTCATACTTTTTAAACTTGTGAAATAGATAATATGAATCTGTAGCTATATACTTGGTAGATACATTTTTTTAGGTTGAAAAACATGCTGAGTAGCTAATGAATAAAAATAAATATAAAGGTTTTACTCTCAAATCTTGCATTTTTTCCTGAATCATATTGCAATTCCTTTAAAAAGTGATTTAACACAGTAAGGTAATGCATACTCCATTTTTGTTATTTATTAAATATATTTTTAAAAAAATTTTGATCTATTAAGAGTCAATTATTCTGCATAATTCCTTTGCAAACAATTATATGATAACCAAGGCAGAATTTTCTACCAGACAATATTTAGCTGTACAAAATGACCAGATAAATTCTATCCTGCCAAAATCATTCTACATAAGAAATTCCTGGTCAAATTGTGGTGTTCCTGACTTCTTCTAGTCATCTGCTACTTGGAAAAAAAAAAGAAAGAAAGAAAGAAAGAAAGAAAGAAAGAAAGAAAGAAAGAAAGAAAGAAAGAAAGAAAGAAAGAAAGAAAGAAAGAAAGAAAGAAAGAAAGAAAGAAAGAAAGAAAGAGACGAATTGTGGTGTTCCAAGGTGTCAACGAAAGAAAAAAAAAATCAGACTTTTAAAAGAATTAAATTAGTGTTATTCAGGAGTGTTACTAGGGACTATAGACTGAGGTGGAAGCCAGGAGCTGTTCTGTCAGACTGCTCTGGCATGGTATTTCGATCCACTGCTTATATACAGTTGGTGGGGGTTCTAATATCTGCGAAATCACATCAAAGTTTGGGTATAAAAGTACATCTATTTATAGATTATTAAAGTACATTTGGCTATATATTCTAGAAGCATTGTCACTAACCTCATCAGATTAATGCAAGAAAAAGCAAGGACCAGGGTCATTTATCTTTTAAGGAACATAGTGACTCAGGCAAGAGATATGAGAGTATGTGTGCTCTATCTTGTCCTCATTCTTCTGTAGTGCTGCATTTCATCACAGAGTGAGCAGTTCAAGCAGAAATTATGATGTGGGCAGAAATGAGCAAACATGGCTTTTTACATTTGCTACTTTGTCTCACAAAAGTAATACAAAGTAATATGAAAGGTATTATATGCCAAATAAAACAGCGTGGGTGAGTGCCAGCTAACCTGAGGGAAACTTCAGAGGGAAATAGCTACTAGATCCCAGACTATTGGATTAGTCTTTTGCCCCTACACCCAGGTTAGGGAACTGATTTGCACTTTAGGATTGCTATGGCCCTACACCAGAGTTTTCTCTGTCTTCACACAGCTCAGGCCTAGCACTCCATCTTTCTGGTCCTAACACCTGCATTTGTGCTCCACCTCCCGGCGCGGGGGGGTGCTACAGGCAAGTAGTGTGCCTTCCAGGACTGGAGAGGTCCTGGGACCCCACCTTGGGGACAGCGAGCATAAGGGACTTCACCTTCATTGTGCCATGGTGGCTTTCACAGGAGCCCCTGACTTGCCCACATATTGGTCTGTGTTTCAAGACCAGTCAGGTGAATAATAAATTGTGTGTGTGGGGGGGGGGTGAGTGAGTGAGAGAGAGAGAGACAGAGAGAAACAGACTCTGTCTCTTGGCTGGAGTGCAGTGGCATCATCATAGCCCACTGCAACCTCAAACTGTTAGGCTCAAGCATCCTTCTGACTCAGCCTCCCCAGTAGCTGGAACCACAGATGTTTGCCACCACTCTGGGCTAGTTTTTTGTAGAGAGGAGGCTTCACTTTGCTCAGGCTGGTCTTGAACTCATGACCTCAAGCAATCCTGCCGCCTCAGCCTCCCAAAGTGGTAAGATTACAGGTGTAAGTCACAGTGGTTGGCCAAATAATTCTTATATCTTGTTACATGCTTATGAAGTTATATTACTTCCATTGAAGACTTCAGAGAAGCCTCTCAGAGCACACAACAGCTATGTTCTCATTAAATTGATTACCTAGTCTTTATTGGTTTTGAATATATTTTATATAAGCAGTATTTTGTCACCATTCCTCATCATTCAATTATCAACATTCCATATAGAATTTTTTTTAAATGTATGTTAAATTTCATGGTATACATTTGTGCATTTTTATAGCCTCAATAAAAATTTATTTGCCTACCAAATACTTATGCTAAACTTACACATAATTACTTGATTATTTATAGAGCAGCTGCAATCATTTAATCTAGATACTAAAGGAAGAACAATTTTACTGGAGATCTAAATTTTTGCTGTTTTCCCTTTGGGATTATGTTTGTAGATATATTGAAAAGGGGGGGGGAACAAGGGGTTGAGGGGAATTAAATCACTTAGAAACATAACATATTATCTTTTGATAACCAAGAAGGGCATTGCACAGTGTATGTGCACTCATGTGTATGTTCCTGAACACGCTGTATCTTCCCTTTTCTTATCTTTCTTCCCTTCCCCTTTCCTTCTTTCTGTATTTTTCTGTCTGTTCTTTCCCACCTATCCATCCATCTATTTATTCATTCATCCATCAATCCATCATCTACATCTATATATTTATGTATTTGTGTATCTATTATATATCTATCCATATTTATCAATTTATCTATCCATCATTTTCTCTCTCTATGTATATATCTGGAAATCATTATATCAGTATAACAAATTCAAAACTTTAGGTAATACATCTAAACTAATTTTCAACTTAGAATTGCTTTAAATGAAGCCTTGAATTTGGAGGCCAGCAACATCATACATCAGTTACTTTTTATCTAGAGAACATTTCTGCATACTTTATTTTTAAGACAGAAACTCTTTAATTGAAATATACACAAACCCCAAATCACTGTCATACCTAAAAAATTAGCAATAATTCTAATATTAAATATCTAAGCGGTGTTCACTTTTTTCCAGTTGTCTAGTGTCTTACAATTGTTTTAACAATTTGCCTCAATTAGGAACAACGGTAAGATAAAGCTAATATCTTGCCATGTATAGTTCTCTTGAACTTCTTTTAATGTAATGTATGTCCCTCCCTCTATTTTGACTATTTCTCAAGTTTGTTAAAGAAACTAGGCTATGCATTCTGTTAAGCTGTGAGTTTACTAAATATCTCCACACAGTGTCATTCAGCATATTGCTCTGATCTTTGTATTTTTTTTTACATAGATGTTAACTCTAGTGTGCTGATGTGATTCTGTTTTGCCCCATCCAAGATTACTTCATAGGTGATGTAGTCTTTTATCATGAAGCACATACATGGTGATCATTTATGTTTCTTTTTCCATAATGAAATAAGGAACTTGTCTACCCAGATCCATTATTTCACTATGGAATGTAAAAGACTGAGATTCTGATTTTAGCATTACTTCTTTCTTTTTAGCTGGAATGTTATTAAGAATAATTAGATACACTGAGGCAAAGTTTTTACATGGAAAGCAGAGGAAAGGCTTGATTATTCCTCTTCATTTGCCACTAGATTCATGTGTTACTTAATGATAGATGTGTTCTAAGAACTGCATCATTAGGTGATTTTAGCGTTGTACAAACATCACAGAGTGTAGTTACACAAATCTCGATAGTGTAGCCTACTAGACAGCTAGGATACATGGTATAGCCTATTGCTTCTAGACTATAAACCTGTACGGTATGTTACTGTACTGAATACTGTAGGCAATTGTAGCACAATAGCAAGTATTTATATGTCTAAATATACCTAAACATAGAAAGTTACACTAAAAATACTATATAAAAGCTTTCAAAAAATGATACGCATATATGGGGCACTTACCATGAATAGAATTTGCAAGACCAACAATTAATAAGGGGTGGAGAACATGTAGCCTTCTGATTTCAAGATTGTTCTTTATTAAGCACCAAAGGAAGCAAGAAAATCTTCCTCTTTGTCTTCTGGACCTCTTTTAATAAAAGGATTTGTTCTGTAAAATTTGGGTTCAGTCAAAAGGTTGCAGTCAAGGAACCAGAAAGCCACATGTGGGCCCAATGCCGCAGGTTCCCCACCCCTTACGCCACAGTGGCTATTTTTAATTTTTTAAAACATTAAAAAAAAAAAACCATGGCAAGAACACACACATTAACCTAGGCCTACACAGGGTCAGAATCATCATTATCACTGTCTTCCAACTGGACATTTTATAGAAGGTCTTCAGGAACAATAACAGGCAAACAGCTCTCATCTCCTATGATAGCAACGTCTTCTTCTCCTGAATGACCTGCCTGAGGCCATTTTAGAGCTAACTTTTTTTTAAATAGGTAGAAAGAGTACATTCTAAAATAATGATAAAAAGTGTAGTATATAATAAATGCATAAACCAATATAACATCTTCATTTACTATCATTATCAAGTGTTATGTAATATACATAATTGTATGTGCTATGTTTTTATGTAACTGGCAGTGCAGTAGGTTTGTTTACACCAGCATCAGCACAAACATGTGAGTAATGCATTGCACTATGACTTTACAAGGGCTATGATCTCACTGGGGAGTGTATTTTTTACTTTCTATTTGAGTCTTTGGGCATATTCAATGTTTTAATAATATGACATTTACAACCAAAATTCCAAACAAGAGAGAGAACATCATCCCCATAAAAAGTCTCTTCATGGAGCCTTCCTTCTCTGTCAATTCTTGTCTCACCCAGAAACAACTGCAATCCAGATTATTTTCCTGCACACGTTAGTCTGGCTTGTTCTAGAAATACATCTAAAAGTAATAATATAGCAAGCAGTCTTTTGTGTAAAGCGGTTTTCCCTCAGAATATTTTTGAAAGTCAATGATGTTGTTGTGAATGTTAAGAAATCATTTTGTGTTATTGTTGAATGGCATTCTATTATGTGAGTATATTACATGTTTTTTGTCCATTCTCATATGATGGACAGTAGTTTTGTGCCATTATGAATAGGCAGCTATAAATATTTTTATAAATGTCTCTTTTTAACATGTTTTTATTTCTTATGAATTTCTAAGTCACAGAATAGGTGTATACAGTTTCATAAGAAACTCAATTTCCCAAATTTTGTATTATTTTACACTGCAGCCAATAATGTATGCATGAAAATCTTGTTCCACATTCTCACCAAAATAAGGTTGTATTAACCTTTTGTTAATCTTAGCTACTCTAGTAGTAATATGAAATTATCTCATTTGATTTGCATTTGCATTTCTTTGATGACAAATGATGTCGAGCAATTTGGGTGCTTATTAACAATTTATAATTTTTTTTAATTTTTTCTATTTTTTTTTTTAAGTGGAGATGGGGTCTGACTCTTGCTCAGGCTGGTTTTGAACTCCTGAGCTCGAGCAGTCCTCCCACCTGGACTTCTCAGAGTGCTATGATAACAGGCATGAGCCACTGTGCCCAGCCAAACAACTTTTAAATGTCTTTTGTGAACTATCCCTTCAAATCTTTTCTTCTTGTTAGGTTGTTTCTCCTTTTATTATTAACTTTCAGGGGGTTTATAATGGATAACAATTTTTGTCAGATATATCTTTTAAAAATATTTGCAGACTCTATTGTTTACTTATTTTCTTTTGTTGAGCAGATGTTTATATGTCTTAAAGATCTAATTTATCCATTTTATTATTTTAAATTTTATCCTTTCTGTTTCTTTCTAGTAAACATTTTCCTAATCCCAATTCACAATAATTGATTCTCTTATGTTTTCTCCTAAAACTTTATCTTTTGCTTTTCTATTCAGGTCTATTATTCATCTCGAGTTAATGTTGCATATGATATGAAGCAAGATTTGAGGTTCTTTTTTCCCTCCAAATACATGGATATACTGTTTTGCTAGCATCAGTTATTTAAAGATTTTTTTTCCTCACATTGAATATATTTAATACTTTTCTTTCAAAAATATTTTCCATTTTTTGAAAATCTAATGACCATGTAGGTGATAATCTATTTCTGTGCTATTTTGTTTCTTTTTCCCTAGTTTTTGGTTCTTGCGCCAGTACCACTGTCTTGATTACTGTAGCTTTATAATAGGTCTTAGAGTCAAGTACCATATGTCCTCAAACTTAATTGTTCTTTTTAAAGAACATACTGAATATTCTAGAATTTCTATACCCCCATGTCAATCAGTTTATAAATTTCTAAAAAAATATCTGCTGGGATTATGATTGGAATTGCATTGAAAGTGTCAAATAACTTGGCCAAAATATATATTGAGTCTGCTAATCCATGACATTTATATACACCTCTTTAATTTTGTTCTTCTTTAAACTTTGTCAAGAATATTTTATAGTTTTCAGTTTATGAGTCATGTGCAAATTTAAGTAATTTTTTCACTTTTTAATGCTAATATAAATCAAATTGTTCAATTTTTCTTTCCAATTGTTTGCTTTTTGTATATAAAACTAAAGTTTCATAATTACATTAGTTATTATGTAGATTCCTAAACAATTGTATGTAAATAATGAAGTAGTTAATAAATAGCTTTTTAAAATTTTATTTGTCTTACTACAACAGCCATGATCTCTGGTACAATGTTGAAGAAAAGTGGTGAGATAAGATAATCTTGACTTTTTCCAAAATATATTGGGAAAGTACTCAATAGTTTATCATTAAATATAATATCAGCTGTAGGCTTTCCTTGAACCTCTTTATACAACTCAAAGAGTCCTTTTTATAATTAGTTTGCTGAAAGTATCTTTATCATTAACGGTTTGAATTTGAATCCTTTGTTGTCTCTGCATCTATTGGGATGATCATACGCTTTCTTTAGTAGTTTTTAATGACAAGAATTACACTGATTAATTATTAAAAATTCATCAGGCCTGAGATAAACAGGTTTCCAGGATATTTAAACATTTTATATATTGATAAACATGATTTATTAACATTTTGTTAAAGATTGTTATGTTTGTGTTCAAGAATGATATTTATATTTTTCTTTTAGGGGGAGAATTTCATTATTGCATTTTAATGCTAGTCATCATCAAACAAGTTGTTTTTCCTTCTCTATTTTTAAAAAATAATTATGTAAGACTGTGGTTGTTTCTTGTAACTTTGACAATATTCAGCAAAATGATTTGACCTTGGATGCATCTTTATGGAGTAGAGTTCAAAACTAATAATTTAATTAATAGCAATAGGTTTTCAATTTTTCTGTTTCATTTCATGCAATTTTTGATAGTACTTTTCAGGAAATGTGTTTAACATATCTACATGTTCAAATCTATTGATATAAAGCTGTTGTTAATATTTTCCCTCTTTTATCTCTGTATTATCTATGATGATATCCATGCTTTCAGTCAAAATTGATAATTTGTGCTTTCTCAATTTTTTCAAAATTTAATAGATGAGCTAGAAGATTATCAATTTTTCTGGTATTTTCAAATGACCAACTTTGGCTTTATAATTCTATTTTGTTATTGATACTGTCTCTGCATTATTTTCATTAATGTACTTATTATTTCATTTTATTTTGCTTTTTTTTTAGCTTCTTAAGTTGCAAACATAAGTAACGATTTAGACTTTTATTTTTTGTAACATAAAATTTACAGCTATAAATATACCTCCAAGTATTTTTATGTCTGTATTGCATTGTTTTTGATATGTTATACTTTCTTGGTCAAAATATTTCCTTACTCTGTGTGTGCGTCTGTGATTCTCCTTTGATCTTTGGATTATTTATAAATGTACTGTTAAACATCCCAGAATTTGTGGTTTTTAGAGATATATTACTGATTATTAATTAATTGTGTTTTCTCATAAAACCAACTCTGTATGATATTTGAACTTTCAAATTATTTGACTTTTATTTAGATTTCTTCAATTGGTATATATCTTGGTGAGTGTACCATGTGCAATTGAAAAGAATGCATATTGTGAAGTTATGTTCAGTGTTCTATGTCACAATGAAATTTAGGTAATAAAGGCCTGAATATCTTTATTTTTTTCAGATCTATGTCACTACAGTGTTTTATCTAGTAATTTTCATCAATTTCTGAAAGATAAGTTTAGTATAACACATTCTGCTTATGGTATATTCTACTTCTTCCTTTATGTCTATCACTTTTTTCATGTATTTGGAGGCTTTGTTATTTACACATATTCATTTTGGATTGCTTGGTCTTTATGAATAATTGATTTTTCATCATTATAAAATGTTTCCCTGTGTCTCTTTTAATTATATTTTCCTTGAAATCTACTTTTTTTGTAGTCATATAGAACACACAGCTTACTTATGCTTCTTATGTTTTTGATGTGATATATCTTCTTCTATCCAATTAAGTTCAATATAACTATTTCTCTTTATTCAATATAAATCATTCATAGAATTATTTTCCCCATATCTTCCATTTAATTAGTATGTTAAATTTATTAATATTTAATGAAAATATCAATTTGGTTGGATATAATCCTAGAATTGTAATCTATGCATATTTTCCTCCTTTTTATTTCTCTTCCCATTTTTACCTTCTTTTGAATTACTCAAATATATTTAGACTTTCATTTTAGTTTATATAACTTTTTAGATAAAACCATTTGCATAAATGTTTAGTGGTTGCTCTAGGGATTATAATGTACCTCCATAAATTTTGATAGTCTACAAGAATAACATTTTTATACTTGACATAAAATGTGGAAACCTTATCACTATATATTATTACTTACTTTCTTCCAATATTTGATACATAGATGTCATATCTACATATGTTTTATATATATATATAACTCTCAAAACAATGTTTTAAATTTACCTTTAAACAGTAAGTTGCTAAAAATAGTAAAAGAAAAATATTTCCTTTATTCACCAATTCCTCTTTTCTTTAATTCGTTTTTCAGATTAATCAATTTTCAGATTAATCATTGTCCTTCATTTTAAAGAACTTCTCTTGATTAAATTAAGAAGCATCTGCACAGCCAAGAAAATAATTAACAGAGCAAATAGACAACGTATGGGAAGGGAGAAAATATCACAAGCTATATATCCATTAAGGGACTAATAACTAGACTTTTTCAGCATTTCTTAAATGCAGGTTTTCTGACAAAATATTTTCTTTGATTTTTTTATTGGAAAACGTCTTTATCACAATTTTATTTTTAAAAGATATTCTCAGTGGATGCAGAGGCCAATTTTGGGGGCACTTTAAAAATATGCTGTTCTGTTTTCTTTAGGCTTCCGTTGTTTGAGAAGAATCAATAATCATTCAAATCATTATTCCTGTGGATATAATGTGTTATTTTCCTCTGGTTGCTTTTCAGATTTGTCTTGTTTCTTTATCTTTGGTTTACAGTGGTTTGATGACAAGCATTGGTGATTTTTTTGTTGTTGCTGTTTAAACCCCACTTGGGTTTTGCTAGACTTCTAGCAAATTTGTAAATTTGTATCTATCGCTACATTTGTAAAAATTTCAGCCACTGTTTCTTCAAATATTGTGTCTCCACCACCCTATTTATTCTTGTTATTTGAGACTTCAATTACTTTTATGTTAGAGTGTTTGATATTGCTCCACATGCCCCTAAAGAGCTTCATTTAATTTTCAATCTTTTTTCTCTGTACTTGAATTTGCACAAAAACAAACCAAAACATAAAACAGCACACTTTATTAGTCTAGGCTTATAAATGTTATGATATTTATACTATTATATAATATTAAAAATCAAATATTTTTAATAGAGTAATAATTTTAACAATAGAAATGGTGAAATGTATCATAGTTTGTTATCATATCAGATATATTAATAACATAAAACAGTGTTTGCCAAACTATATGGCCCATGGGCTGGCCACCTGTTTTTGTAAATAAAGTTTCAAGGTTACAGCATTCCATTTATTTATAAATTTCCTACATCTGCTTTTGTGATAAAATGGCAGAGTTAAGTAGTTGCAACAGAAACCACAAGGACCAGAAACCTGAAATATTTACTTTTTGGCCCTTAACAGAAAAAAGTTTGCCCAATCCTGATCTAGAACACAGATCCTTGCAAATATGCCAAAATATATTTATATGAATGTTCTTAGAGGACTCTGTCTTATTACCAGAAACACAAACATTAAACTATGTTCTGAGATTCATCTTTGGATAATTCATTATTTAACAATTAATACCTAATGGATATACATTTCTCAATGAGAAGCATTATATTTTCATTATCTATTTTATAGCATAAAACATATTAAAAATATTTTGGCAGATATGAAAAGAAAATGATCACTGATATGAAATGGCACAGTACTAATTGGACATTAGTGAGATTCATGGGTACTAATTGTTGCTTAAGAAAGAAAAAGTATATTTTAAAACAACTTGACAAGAAGACAAAAAATACAGTAATACTTGATCCCTTGTCTAGTCTATTATTGTGGGTAATGCATTTTAAAAATCAAAAATTAAAATTTTGGTAATATGGTAAATATGTATTTGATGATTTATAATAACCACAAAATATATTTTTAAGGTGTGAGCGAAATCTAATAAACATTAGTGATCCTAACATTACAAAACAAAATTATGCAAAAAGTTGCTTTAAAATTAAGTGAACAGACATAAGACATTCTTATAAATATGAATTCAGGAAGCATAATTATATTTCTAGGTACTAAATTTAATCATCACGTAAGATTATTAATTATATTAAAGATTGGAGAGAGAATCTAATACAGACATTATGCACAAATTGATTACAGATTAAATCCATACATTATTTTACAGGAATAAAAGATAAAAATTTCCTGGGAGTATTCAAAAGTAAGACAGAAAATAACTATTAAAGAAACTCATGATTGGCTCATTACCCCAGGAAAAGATCTGGGAAAATATATGAACTTAGATCTGTGCCTGACAGGTTCAATAGCGGAAACTTTATCACATCCACATGAAAGGAGATTCTAGAACAAAGATCCTTAGACTGAAAACACACTGATGAATGGAGACTCCATGAAAAATGGACAAAAGTCAATGAAATATCACCCAATATCATGAAAATGACTGTGTATATATTTCTTTAACTAGTACTTGCTATATTCAAGTCATACTTAATGGTTTTTTCTATATATCAAGTGAATGAAGACAATAAGAGCTAACATTTACATAATATTTAATCTATTTCAGGCACTATTCTAAGTGCTTTAAAACATTAATTCATATAATCTTCACAACAATATTGTGTCCTCATAAAGCTTCAAATTTTGGCATCTTATCCATTTCCCTAGACCCACAGTAACTACCCTAGAAACCTGTTCTCAATTATGCCCTATCTCTAAAACCAAATTTTGAAGAGATAAATCTTTAATTCTGCAATGTTTGGGAGTCTACAAGACTATCTCATTTCTCACATGACCTGCAAGTCCAGAGGTCCCCAAAACCAGCCTCTTGTGTACTAATTCACAGACTCACAGAACTCACTGAAAGCTCCATGTTCATATTTACCATTTAGTTTAGTGACAGTATGCCATTAAAATCACCCACAGGAAGAGGGCCTTGGGGAGAGTTCAGGAGGTTTCCAAACATGAAACTTCCAGTAGTACTTTTAAAATGGAGTCATACATAACACTAATTTCTCTCAACAATGATGTGTGACAATATACAAGGAGTATGGCTAGTGAGGGAAGCTCATCTGATCATTGGCACCCAGAGATTTGATTGGAGTTTGGTTGTGTAAACATGACTCACCCCTCATGTGGCTGAATTTAGCCTCCAGCTCCTCCGGAAGTCAAGCTGATACCTTGTGGCCCAAAGTTCTCACCATGAACTATTGTTAGCATAGACTATTAGCAGGCATGGCCAAATGCCCTCAGGTAAATAAAGGCACTCTTATTAGGCAGGATATTCTAAAGATTTAAAGATTACTTCCCAGGAAATAAAAACAAAGGCCAGATCTCTCTTTTGGTAAAGTTAATTATTAATATTTACTACACTAGACCATAGATAATGTGATTATTGATTGGGCTCTTTATGATCACATAAATATATAAGGTACATAAGAAAATACCTCTTCATATTTTTATCAGAGGAAGTCTTATTAGAAATAAATGACAGAAGCAGAAAAATTATATCTAGTTACATAGTCCATCTTAACCAAATATGCTACTTCCTTAAAATGGCAAAATTAAAATCCTTTTCAAATTATTGTTTTGTGACTTCAAAAATATCCTGCATATTTTCTTGTGCTTAAGAAATGGAGGCAGATATATAAGGCAGATATATATTCAAAATAATTATTACAATTTGTTTCCCTCCCGCCTTGTATCCAAGAAACTTGTAAAAAAAAATATAACTTGAAATATGGTAACAAGTTAATAAGCTGCAATTTCATGCCTTGGGGAACTATCATTTTTCTTAATTGTGAATAAAACCCTTATTTTAACAATACATTCAGAAAAGCAGTAAAGAATAAGTATAAACCCTTACTTGTAGACAACATAAAGAATCACAAAGTAGGAAAAGTGCAGTGCAGAGTAGCAAAGCTGTGGAGGCACAAATGTCAGTGTCTTATATAATTATTTTTTCCATAACTTTATGAGCAGAAACTAAAAAGTGAGTGTAACTTTACATAAGCTTACTATGCCAGGCTACATATGCTAAACTCTATGTATTGGTGAAGAAATATGCCTATTTGTATTACGATATGAATTGCTTAAATCAAATATTTTGCTTGTTTTTGACACTACGCAGTCTGTGGCAATGTTGAATTTCCTTTCAATATTTCCAGTATAGCTATTAGGATATAGTAGTTGCCAACACTCTGACTTCTGGCCTTAATAACTACTTTTGCTGAAAATAAAATGCATCATATTGGACGTTCATTTTCAATTTCATCTGCCAAGAGGAATGTTATCAAGTACAAGATCAATATACTGATCTGACCAAACGCCCAAATCAGATTATACTCTCTTCCACCACTAAAATTTTAAACTTACAACAGCACATAATACATCATTAAAAGGTATTCAGTTTTTTGAAACACTTTCTACAGCACACAGGAGAATTTCTTTTTGCAAGCTAATGAAATTCAATTAATTGGATATTTTATTTAATGCTAGCATTATTAAGGTCATGTTTATAATGTCATTAATCAACTTTCTCATTTTCTACCAACAGTTTCACAGTAAATAACCATTATTTATATTACCTATTTTTTTCATGGAACCTCCATTAAAATATATTTGTTTTTTAAAAGTTTCTCATATAAATAATCTCAGAGGAACATATATTACCAACATATATTAAATACCCATACCTAATCATTAGATGTCATAGACAATATCAAATCATATACAAAGATAAATTTTAGGATGAAATTAAAGTATATGTCTTGAACTTCTAAATTAAGGGAAAGTTAATATTATTATATTAATGATAGTATGTAGTAGTACTATATCTTATTCAATCTATATTATTATATTTAAAATATATTTAATTTCCAATAGTAATTTTTTTCCTGCTCCTTTTCTGAAGCATTTCTAGTAGTAATTTATGTTTGGTAATATTTTGTCTTTTTTCAATATTAGTATGGATAAAACTTTTATCTTTTTAACTGAATGATTTTTAAATTTTTTTATTGTGGTAAAATATTTATAAAATAAAATTTGCCATTTAATCATTTTAAGTATACAGTTTAGCAGCATTGATTACATTCACAATGTCATGCAAGGATCATTTCTCTTTCCGAAAAATTTAACTCACCCTAAGTAGAGAGTCTGTACCCATGAAAAATAACTCCCCATACCTTAGCATGATTGAGTTTTGTATTCAGGATTACTCTATGCATGGATATGGACATTTTGAGGCTAAACCCTGAACCTATAATTTATTTAACTATAAAAACATTTTTTAAAAGTATTGTGTTGAAAATTTATCTCTCAAAAATATTGTAGCATTGATGGCAGGTGTGAGGAGGGATGTCTTCAGTTCCTGGTAAAAATTAGTCACACAGATGGTGTTGAAGGAATATATTTTGAATTAAATTCATTTAGATGTATGGTATAGGACTTTAATGAAGATATCCATGAGCTGCCTTGGGCTTATAGAAAGTGTTAATCTCACCTTCTAGATGATCCCATAACTAATCTAATAAGCAACAAGTAGCAGAATGAGAGACTTTGACACCACCTATTAGTTCTCTCTTCCTTTTCACAGTATTCATTCTGCTCACAGTTATCAAAAGGCAATTATTGGATATGTGTATCTTCCAACACTTTCTTAAGCTAATAGTATCCGAAATATCAACAGCAAGTACCCCACTGCCTGGCAAAGAAGGCTATGTGTCATTATTCACTGGTGAATTTCCTTTCTTCACTCTCATATCTAATGAACCACGTGCAGATTCTATCTTCTAAAAGCTCAGTAATTTTTCTTCTGCCACTTGACAGTAATTTGGTCATGCTATCACGAATTCCTCTCTGAATTGCTTCGAGTTATCGTTTCCTTCATTTTCCTTTAGAGAAATCATGTTCATCTACCCTGTTTAAAATATTTAGCCATGTTATTGTCATCAAAGTACTAAGGTTCTCTTCTTCGTTCCACTGACATTGTATTTAATTCACCATATAACTGTCACACAGCATTGAGATTACATATTTGTTTTTCTGTGTTTAAGAACATCATCTCTTAAAACAGACTACCTTCTTGAGCTAGTTGACTTCAAAAGTAAATATCTTAGATATTTTCCCATGCTTGAAAATTGGAAAACATCTCTAATAAAGAAGGTATATACTCCAGTCTCTATCACTTACTAGCTGTGCAATCTTGGCCAAGTATCTAACTCTTCTGAACCTCAGTTTTCTCATCATCTGTAAAATGGAGATGATAATAATAAAATTTATTGTCCCTGGAGTGGTGGCTCACATCTGTAGTCCTAGCACTCTGGGAGGCTGAGGCAGGAGGATTGCTTGAGGCCAGGAGTTTGAGATCAGCCTGGGCACCATAGCAAGATCCCATCTCTATAAAAAAAAATCAAAGAAATTTTAGCCAGGCCATGGTGGGGCCCACCTATAGTCCCAACAACTCAGAAGGCTGAGTCAGGAGAATTCCTTGAGCTCACAAGTTTGAGGTTTCAGTGAGCTATGATGATGCCATGCCACTACATTCTAGCCCAGGCAACAGAGCTGGATGGAACCTGTCTCAAAAAAAGAAAAAAAAATTATCATGCAGGGTTATTGCAAAGATTACAGACCCTATTATGTTATAGCACAAAGAATAGTCTTCAGAAGCACATTAAGCACTCTATAAATATTAGCTATTATTTCATAAGTAGTATATGATACTTGTCATTGTATAAGAGACAATTTCTTAGCAGAGCTTATGCTGAATTAATATACATTAATGTCTTTATCCTCAATAAGTGAATTAATGCATAAATAAATTCAACCAAAATGATTAATAAATGAAGCAATAAGTGATACTGCCTCTTTTTCACCAAAAATTGAAAATTCTGTAATGTAGAATCATTATCCAAGAAATTATATAGTCTTAATATAACTATAACTTGACATAAATACATTATACTTAAAAATATCTTTTATCAATTCCATAATCTTGTTTATAAAATACATGAGATTTTATTTCTATTATTTTTATAATTGGTTGTATTTTTATTCAAGATAACTAAACTACTATGCTACTTTGTGACTAAAGCCATTATGTTTCAAGGAATACAGATTTCTATCAATTTAACCTTATACTAACAATTAGTGTGGAATTCTTTCTCCTTTTTTATTTTAGAAGACATAACCCTATATTACTCTGGGATCAAATGCACCTTGTAGATAACTAAGCTACATATATTAATGGTACAATTTTTGTGGTGCTCATGAAGTCTTTTATAAGAACCCCACTGTGAAATTATAATGCAAATATGGCCTAAAATATGAGAAATACAAGATTATCTTATAAGCCTTCTAATATTTTTGTGAATTTATTTTACCAGACTCTTCTCAGAACACTGTACTAAAGCATTTTTCTCTAAAAGGGAGGTAGTTTTTATTATAAAAGATGAATAAAAAGAAGTATTTTGGAATGTGAGGCAATCTCTTGAAAAGTCTGCATCTCAACAGTGTAATTCCAGGTAGCCAGAGATTTGCTGATGCTTATATACGAGGTGCCTATGCACAATAAAATTTAACAATTTCTTGTTTAAAGATTTATTTACCTTTTTACAAGGTAATTAATAAATAAACTATAAGAAATAATCTTGTTTAAGCCTTTTTCTTTTTTACAACCCCAGGACTCTGCTGACCAAACTCTGTTCACCTAAAAATGTCTTCTTGAGGAAGCTGTCATTCCAGATTCCTCATCCTATTCCTTGCTATACTGCTTAATTTGGGTCCTATATTCTCTAGTAGTATTCTGAATATACTTCCCATAGAGACCAAGCCGTTACCTATGGTTTATAATAATGGAAATACTACAATCAATAATATTCTTCTATTATACCATGGTAAATAGTATTTGTGGGATAGTCTTGACAATTAATCACCATTGATAGTATGGTTTCTAAGAGAAATTTTAAAAAAGTCTGCATTCCAAAGTGCTAAAGATCTTAGCCCTTCGATTTTTAAAAAATAACAAAAATGTAAGTTGAGAGATAATACCAAAATAATATCTAACAATTATAAATTTCTACCATGATGTTGGCTACAATGTGATAAACTGTTCAGTAGCTTTAACTTCACTGAATTTAGTGACCAGAAAAATTTTAAGCCAGAATGTTTGTAGCTGCTTTCAATTTCTAAGTAGTTCCTATTATTCTAAAAAATACAGGAAAATTGAAATGCAATGAAATATTGCACATCAAATGTACTTGCATGGATATTGGCTAAAATCTGAAGTAGGAGAAATTTGAAACATTAAAACATATTAACTAGATGTTTTAATTATAGATAGATTTAATTTACCAAGAATATCATCACCAACAAATAGCATAAATCATTAAAATCCAAATACTGGGTGGTGGTCAGAAGAAAATGAGTCAGTACATAAATCATTAAAAAATAAAAGAATGTAGCATTTTAGTTATCATACAATATACACAAATTAAAAACAATATTAAAAGAATTCGGCAAGAAAATTCACTTCTTAAAGTATATTCACTAAAGTTCTTCCAATCATCCAAGAACCATGCTACAATTATCTTACTATAGTATCTCAAGTTTTGCAGTGTTATTAGTTATGAAAGAAATATATTGGGATTATTGGGCTGAGCTTGCCACAGCTATTTCCACTTTTCTAACACCTCATCAATCAAGAAATTGCCATTTTTTTCCTATAGAATGTATTGAAGTTCATATTGCCTAAATGACAGTGAGAAAGAGACTTAATTCTCTTTGGGATGGTGATCACTTTTTCTCCATCATTTTCAGCCATTATGATACTTTCATTCCGG
Source organism: Mirza zaza (assembly GCA_008750895.1). Lineage (NCBI taxonomy): Eukaryota > Metazoa > Chordata > Mammalia > Primates > Cheirogaleidae > Mirza > Mirza zaza. Next base: position 32,445 of record VSMD01064734.1, on the reverse strand, counting down.
AAATGTGCACACACATGAAGCAGCAATAGAGTACTAAAATGCCAGAGGCTTTCCTATATTCCAGAGATATGAAAATCCCCAATGTGCTGCAAGCAGTACATTAAATGAAACAAACTCCAGTGTTAATTCATAAGAATAATTCTAAAAGTTTTCTGAACTGTCCTGATAGTTACTATGTGAATAATTCAACCTTATAAGTTAAGAACACTTCTAACCCTCTATGTAAACAAATGATGACTGTTTGTATTATTATATGTAATATCTTTGTCTTATGAGTTGGTTCCAAATAATAAATCTGAGAGTATCCTTGTCACTTAACCAATCTGTTATATTCTAACACTTTTGTTCTAATTCTAGAATAATGAAAACTACATTTATATTTTGTGATTAGATTACCTGGGCTCATTGATTTTTTAAATAAAATGCCAGCATTTTTATATAGTGTGTATCGTACTACTTTTTGAAAATGGAGGCATTCATTTACATATCTTTTTTATAAGATTAACAGAAAACATGGTGTACAATAATTTTGAAAAGATTTATTTGCTATGAAACCTACTTTAAAATTTCATACAGACCTGAGCAATCCATACTGATAATTCTATTAAAAATATAAACCTATACCTCAATGTATATACATATGCATATATATGTGTGTATACTTAAAATGTATGATTTGATTTATTTTAGTAGTGAATCCATAATTTATTTCATTTTTATGCATGGAGAAAGTAGGAAAAGGTTTTTTTTCATCATTTTTAGTGCAAGAGCACAATATGTTGTGTTTGTTTAGCACCTGCTGTGCTGCCACATGCCAATCCACACTTTCTTCATCACTGTAACTTATACAAGCAGCAAACAGAAAGGACATTGAGTAGGATGATTTTATTTGAAATAAATATATCTCCTTATTACTTAACAGCATTTTAGGTCATTTGCAAATCCTGCCATTTATAAGGTCTAGCTCATCTCCCACTTTCTTAATGGAGAATTTCCAGATATTAATAATCCCCATTGAGTTTTACTTTCTCAGAAATGAATACTTTTAAAAATCAGTAAGTCTCTCAAATGTGTTATTCCTTAATTGAACTTAAGCATTTTTTTAGATTGTTTAATTCTCAAATGTTGACTGTTTGACGTGGTGCTCTATACTCATTTCTGTTATTTTTACCTGATAATTTGTAGAAGTTATTAGAAGTATTTCTTGAGTATTTCAAATATATTTGAAGAGGGATAATGATCAAGTGGAACATTCTCAGATAAAATGACCCCAATTGTAGAAAAACATGTTCAGTGAAGAAGATTTGAAGGAAGTAGTCATATGTAATCCAAAAATATACAAATGACAATTTGATCATTACATTGATATCATTCAAAATATTCTACATGAATAAGAGAATAAGTGTTGCTTCAGAGGTTAATAAATGAACAATTAATGTACAATTACAATTTTGAGGAAGGAGAGTGTAGCTTATTACCTAAGATTTAATTAGATCAGTTGACAGCCTAGGAACTGAACAGACAGAATCAAGTGAGAAAACATACCAGAAAGGCAGAAGGACTAAGGGTACAAGAAAATATATCCTTAAGTCAATTAATGAGTCAATTCCTCAATATTCCAGAAATGCAAATGCCAATAATACAAGAATATATGACTTTTCCCCCTTTAATTAGCACTGCGTCTGCTCTCAGCCAAGCTTAAACTCTTCCCTACCATCATCCTGAATAAATGAGATATCAGAGTCCACTGGAGAATAAGAGGACACCAGTGAATTCTACTATCATTAAGGGACATGGCCCATCAGTTGCATATTTACTCACAGTGGTTTATAAACTCAGTTTAGATGCGAAGCCATATTTCTTGATTTTTAAGACTTATCTTTTTCCTCCACAGGGAATATAATAATCAGTAGTCTTGAAAAGGCCTATTTGAAGATAAAATTCCACAAGTAGTTCCTAGAGCTGAAATCATTCCTGGACTAAGGAAAAAAAGGAGAGAGTGTTTAAATAACATGGTCTGGCATGAAAAAATAACTACTGATCTTATGTTACATGTATCCGAAATTCATTTTAATTTAAAAAATCTTGATACTTTAGAATGTCATTGTAAGTTAATTCAGTTCCAGAGAAGTAAATTTATGAAGAAATGGGTATGTACAAGAAAACAATTTGGTAAGGAAGATAAAAAATTAACAGGGTCAGCATAGTCTCTATATAATCAGTGTTTCATAGGGAAAATATTTGGAAAAGAGAGAAAAGTAGTGAATTAGTCATGCAGATGTATAAAACAATAAGATATATATCTTAGCTTGTGCATGTACAAATATAACATATCAAGTTAATATGGATGGTTTACTTTTAGCATTTTTTAAAAACAAGAAATTGGTGAGACATCCACTATATAAATATTGCGAAAGAGAAGGGACACTAATAGGTTTTGACTAAGATTTCCATTCTATATTGTGGGGTAGTTATTAGATTAATTATCATGAGAAACATTTGACACTTTCCAGAAGTCTAAGATAGTCTGTGAATATTTCTTTATTGAAGTCTTATAGCATGTGTCTAAATTAATTTTTTTCAAAATATATTTATTCAACATCTTTTGTATGGTCAATTCATACTAGGAGCTGTAGACCTCCATGAAAAACAATGATTTTTTTCCTCCGTCCTGTAGTGCTCCAGTGCGGTTCAAGAGCTAACTTTTAAAAATACAATATATTTCAATAAATACTATAGTATACATCTACATGGGAAAATCAATTCATCCCATTTGGTGAGAATTAAGTCAAGATAATTCCATACGTTTTGTACTAGGGTGACTTTTATTTATTTATTTTATTTAATTAATTAATATTTATTTATTTATTTATTTAATTTTTTGAGTCAGAGTCTCACTCTGTTGCCTGGGCTAGAGTGGTGTGGCATCAATCTAGCTCACAGCAACCTCAAAATCCTGGGCTCAGGCTATCTTACTGCCTCAGCCTACCTAGTAGCTGGGACAACAGGCATGTGCCATCATGCCAGGCTAATTTTTTCTATATATTTTTTGTTGACCAATTCATTTGTTTCTATTTTTAGTAGAGACGGTGTCTTGCTCTTGCTCAGGCTGATCTCAAACTCCTCACCTTGAGTGATCCACCCACCTTGGCCTCCCAGAGTGCTAGGATTACAGACGTGAGCCACTGCGCCCAGCCATGGGCTGACTTTTAAAGAATATATAGTTTAGGAGATGGCTAAGTGTATTACTTCCTCATGAGGAGGATATTTCATGCATAAAGATATGAGCAAGCTTAGTTCGCTTTGAAATTAAATGGATCACTGTTAACTGGAATTTACTTTACATTGACACACAGCAGATGATAGAATGGAGATATACACTGATGCCTAATTACAAAGACTTCTCTTTTTTCTAATTAGTCATTTAGTTTTCCACACTAGCCTATGTAATTTCTTCTTAACCACAAAGATAGTAGAGCCACTAATAGATTTTAAGGAGGAAAATAACACAATTATATTTGCAATTTAGCAAGTGTACTGTGGTGACAGTGAGAAGAATAGAAATGAAGAGAAAAATCAAATGGCTAAGTTAGAAAAAAATAGGAAGATATGGTAAATATACAAATAAAATGATGTTAAAGATGGAAAGGAGTGAAGATTCTAATATTTAAGAAATATATAATCAGCAAAGTTTGAATTACTACTGGGTATTAGAGAAGGTAAAAGGAAGTTGTAAGATTTTATTTCTGATTTATTCATCAATATAAGCAATATTACAGAAGAAGTAAATTTGGTGAGACAATGGACTCAACATGAAATATTTTCAATTTTACATGTTTATGAGAAAACTTTGTTAGGTGATAGAACAGGTAGATACGTATATAGGTCATAAAATGGAGAAGAAGTTCTAAATTTTTAATCAAGAGCAAATGAACAGTGGGTATAAACGAAAGTATACACATAAATAATTAGTATGGATAAGTAGATTGAGGGAGAAGAGAAAAGGAACAAAAATGTTGGTTTTTAACATTAGCATTTAAATCTTTGACAAGGAAAGGGAATCCGACATGAGAAAATATAAATATTGAATAAAGAAAGAGAAAATCAAGATAATTTTTTAGAATATTAAAATTTAAAGATATATCAAGAAGGAGGGAATGGAAAAGCTTATTCAATGATTGAAAGATAATAAATATAATGATATATGTAAAGAACTTCTGAGATTTAGCAATAAGCTTTGATTGAACTATAATCCTGTGGAAAACACAGTTTATTGATGGGTTTGGTTTGGCTTTTAATAATTGTCCTATGCACATTTTTAAGAAGTTCAAAAATATTTTTGATATTATCAATTATTTGCTTAACTTTTATTTATAAAGCATAGTTAATCTTTATGTGATATATATGACCCTTTGTAAGCAATATTTTTAATGAAAAAATATTAAGAGTGAAGAGTACTTTCGCTATTTTTTTTCAGCTCAGCATTCTGGAATTTTCAATGTTCTACTATTAGAAATATTAATAATACTGTAATGCATATGTCTACATATAAGCTCTTTGGTAATTTTCATTTCTGGACAAAAGTATTCTGAAATAGGATTATTAATATAACCAAAATTTGGAATTAGCAGGTAAAAGGATATAACACAACAGAGGTCTTGATTCATATTACTAAAATAATTTTCTAGTAACCATTACTGATTTACACTACCATTAACAAATTATTAGAAGGTATATTGTAATCTAATGGAAAGCTGGCCTAGAATAACAAATTAATGAAATTAAGTTTCCTTCTATAGATAATGTAGAGGCATTAAAATATTTTCAGTAGAAATGTGGAAATAAATTTTTTTTCAGGGTGAGAAAACAATAAACAGTAAACAACAATAAATAAGTTGAGTTAATGAAATAGATAAGTATAACAGTAATGAGAAAAAACAAGCAGACAGCAATATTATTTTCATTCATATTTTTTCTAGCATATGTATTGAGCACAAACTACACATATTATACATGCAAGGGAGATGAACATCTCAGACTGTTCTCTTAGAAAAAAATAGGCATCTAAATGTCCATTGAGACCTCAGATCATAGAGTAAGAAAAAGATGAAAACAACATACCTGCTGTTTAAAATGTCAAAGCCCCAACACTTTAATATTTCATAAATTCTTTTGTTTTCAAGATGTAATATCTGAAAACGTCACTCTCCAATTCTATGCCTGTCTATACAGAAGTACTTAACATCACCTTTGTGCTCTTGGGATATTCTCCCTTCTCTATCCCTTAAAACTTATTTTTATTTTCTTCATGGGATTTGTGCCCTTTTTATTATATGATATGGCTTTCAGAAGAGTCTTCAGCCTTCCTGAAACTTGATCACTGGGGATATAAGTCCTAATTATGTACCAAGAAAATTTTGCCTTTAGAACTTTAGATTTTATGACAAAGTTGATCACAGTAAGACCATAATGAAATACAAATTTTCTCAATGTTAGCTTTTCAGTTTTGAAGATAAGGATATATCAGTAATCTTCATATTTCCACCAATATCAATATAGAAAGTAAATAGCCTTTGGTTTGCTCTTGTGCTCCTTGTCTTTATTTCACAGTGAACATGCAGCATATAAAAGCTATTTCATAAGAGAGAAATAAACTAAAATTAAAGCATTTAAACATACATAGCTTCTCTTTTCTGGTAGAATGTATATTTTTGAAAACCAAAATGACCTGCTAATTAAATCAAATATAAAATTAACCTAATAAAAATAGTTGACTCAATTATAACAAATAAACAAAAAAGCAATTGATTTATTATTAAATTTTGATTTTAATTACTCTCACTGCTAAACTGGCTGTTTTTATTTAAGTAAATATGAATTAATGTAATTAAAGAATTAATATAATTTTATGAAAATTAATTTACTTGTTAAAATAAAATATAATAATGGGAAAATAATTTGGTGGTTAAACCTAAAGCTACTCTAAAAAAATGAAGCCTGTTAAAAATAATAATGTTATGGTGAGTTTCTTTGATGTTCTTTTTGTCTCGTATACTCCAGACACGGAGGTGAAGGAGCTAGTAATTTGGAAATGGCAACGGACACAGGAAAAAATAAATAAATAAATCCTCAACAAATGCTTCCTCTTTCTAGTCAAAGGACCAGAAAGAGGCAGCTTATCAAGGAAAAAAAAATTTAGATGATAAACAATCTACTCCCACTGAACACCATAAAAAACTGTTGCCCCATTACCACTATGCCAGCAAAGGCCACATTGGTAAGTAAGGGCTCCCTTCTCATGCGGGTTAAATGAAAACCTCAAATCTCCACCACATTGATGTCAAAAAGTCTTGGTGAAAACTTTTACCATTATCTAGAGACAACTAGAACACCTCCAAAGTGGGATATAAGTGGAGACTAAATGGGAAGATGGAATTCCTTCTCCTGCAAAGCAGCAATGAGAATTCCTATCATTTTGAGTGTCAGAGAAGCCAAGCAATGAACTTGAACTTGTAGGTCAAGCTGAAAATGTCAAGGTGGTATTTATTCCCCTTCCTCCTGCAGAAGTGGTATAGAAAAAAGCTAGCTAAAACATAAAATTTAGTTAAGATCCAGAGTCATATGGCATAATATCCAAAATGTCCAGTTTTTAAAAAATATTTTAATTAATATTAGTTTTAATTGACACATGGTTATTACATATATTTATGGGCTACAATATGCTCTTTTTTATTTCATCATATTATGGGGGTACAAATATGGTTAAGGTTTCATATATTGCCCTTGCCATCCCCCCCACTGAGTCAGAGCTTCAAGCATGTCCATCCTCCAGGTGGTACGCATCACACTCATTATGTAAGTATACACCCATCCCCTTCTCCCCCCTTTCACCTGCCCAACACCTGATAATTGATTTTTTATTTTTGACATTTTGGTTATATTTTATATCTTTGCCTCTCCCTAGGAAGGGTTAGAGTTATGCCCTTCCCCTCCACAATGCTCACTACATCCCTAAGATGTGGGTCTACCTGCCCACCCCTTGAATCCCTGGTGAACACCACCACCATTTGAGCACCATAGTTTTAATCAGTCAGTACCAATTTGATGGCGAGTACATGTGGAGCCCATTTTTCTGATCTTGTGTCGCCTCACTTTGGATAATGGGCTTAAGCTTAATCCAGGAAAAGATAAATAAAATTGATGGCCTTCTTGCTAGATTGACAAGGACTCAAAGGGAAATGACTCTAATAAACTCAAAAAGAAATGCAAAAGGATAGGTCACAACAGACACAACAGAAATACAAAACATTGTGTTTGAATAGTATAAAAAATTATATGCCCAAAAACTACATAACGAAGAGGAAATGGACAAATTCCTGGATTCATACAACCTCCCTAAGTTCACCCAGGAGGTAACAGAATTCCTGAATAGACCAATCTCAAGTACAGAAATCGGGGCAGTAATTAACAACCTCCCCAAACGGAAAAGTCCCGGACCAGATGGCTACACTTCAGAGTTCTACCAAACATGCAAAGATGAACTCATACCTATACTACAGAAACTATTCCACACCATTGAGAAGTATGGTTTCCTTCCTAACTCATTCTATGAAGCCCTTATCACCTTGATACCAAAGCCAGGAAAGGACACAACAAAAAAAGAAAATTACAGACCAATATCACTCATGAATATAGATGCAAAAATCCTCAACAAAATTTTAGCAAATAGAATTCAGTAGCACATCAAAAAAATAATTTACCATGACCAAGTGGGCTTTATTCCAGGGATGCAAGGCTGGTTCAACATACGTAAATCTATAAATGCTATTCACTGCATAAATACAATATGCTCTTTTTATATTTTTATACAATGTGGACTGATGGAATCAACTTAATTAGCATACCTATCCAAATTTTGATTAAAAAAAATAACCTGTCTTTCCAAAAGCCAAGAAGAACTCAAACTATATGCAAAAAGATAATCAATAAATGGCATAATTGAGTAAATAGAAATGCTAGAATTATCTGACAATTATTTTAAAACAGCATGGTAAATATGCTTCAATAATTATGACACATACATGAATACTGCCAAAACTACCATCATTGAATTTACAAAATGCCATATCTACCATCATGGTATTCCACAAAGCATTGTTTCTGTTCAAGAAATTCACTTCACAGCTAATGAAATGCAGCAACAGGCCCATGCTGATGGAATTCACCAGTCTTACCCAATGTCCTCACCACCCTGAAACAGCTGGCCTGATATAACAGTGTCATGGCCTTTGAAAGACTCAGTTACACTTCTAGCTAAGCCATAATACCTTGTAGTGCTGAGGCAAGGTTCTCCTGAGGCTATATAGTCTTTGAATCAGCATCCAATATATGGTGCTGTTTCTGCAATAGGCAAATTTCATGGGTCCAGGAATCAATGGATGAAAATGGAAGAGCCACCACTCACTATTACCCCTATTGAACTACTAGCCAAATATTTGCCTCTTGTCTTTGTGACCTCATGTTCTGCTGGCCTAGAAATCTTAGTAACTAAGAGAGGAGTGTTTCCAGCAGGAGAAATACCATTAATTTTATTGAACAGGAGCTTAGGACTGCTACCTGGCCAATGTGGGCTCTTCATACCACTGAATCAACAGACAAAGGTAGAAGTAATTGTGTTGGCTGAGGTGCTTGATTCTGATTACCAAGGGAAATTGGACTACTATGCCACAATGGAGGTAAAAAAGAATGTGTATGGAAATCCCTCAGGGTGTCTCTTAGTATCAGTAGTTTAAAATCAGTAGAAATCTACAACAACCCAATTCAGGGAGGATTACTAATGACTCAGACCATTTAAATATGAATATTTGGGTCATCATACCAGGTAAAAACTGTAAATTTATATCATAGTTTTTAAGCATTGTTAACTTTACTTCATAACACTTACATTACAGGCTACCAAAGAAAATAGTTAATGTCATTCATTGGTTTTACATTCTCTTCTCGGGAAAGGATTAGTGCAGAGGTGGGGAGCCTGTGGCCTTCTAGATCCTTAAGTGTGGGCTTTTGATTGAAAGCAAATTTTACAGAACAAATCCTTTATTAAAAGAGGCCAGATTGTCAAAAATGGCATATTAGGGATGACCTCCTGGCTCTCTGCTCTCAAAGTGGGAAGTGAAGAAAATGGTCTAAATCACTCTAGTGGGGAGTTTTCCCACAGGATCAGCTTCATGGAATTGCAGGGAAGCTTCGAGGGGCAGCAGTGCTGGGAAAAGGAGAAAAGTGACTCAGTGAATTTGCTGTAAATTTCTGAGAATCTGAGTTGTACAGTGGGGATTGGAGTGCAAGCTGGCTGCGCTCAGCACCCAGCCAGCTGGGACTGAGTGATCCGCCCCATAGGGGGATGCCTTCTCCCTCACAGATCACCACATGCAAAGAGTGAAGCACCTGAAGTCAGTGCAGAGGTAACATGGGTGGTCAGGCAGTTCAGAGAGGAGACAGGAGTGGAAAGCAATTTGAACTCTCCCGTGCACAGTGCAGGGACTCCTTGGCTGGGGGATCTGTACAACAGCAGCTTATACCTTGCTTTTGAAGGGGCAGAAAAGTGAGACAGAGTGCTCATTTGGCTGAGTTGTCAGGTGGTCTCAGGCAGCACTAAGCCCCACCAGTGAGGGGGCAGAAGAGGGAGGGAGCTCAATCCTTGAAGGACACCCCCAGGGGGCTTCAGCTGCCCTAGCTCCCCTGTTGATGCATGGAAAAGGGAAATTTTTCAGGTGGAACCCCTCAGTGGTCTCTGGCCACTCAAGCACCACCGGTGAGGGAGTGAAAGAGGGAAGGAGGGAGCTCCTTGGTGAAGCCTCCTGGCAGACCCCAGTGATTCAAGTCCCACCATTGAGAGGATGGAAGAGGGAGTGAGATCGCTCTCCAGTCGGTGTCCCCCAGTAAGGTCAGGCAGTCCCCCATCCCACCAGCAACCTGTTTTGCGCCTAATGAACAGAACCTGCCCTAGCAGGGTGGAACTAGGAAGGAGAGCGATTTTCCAACTGTGACTTGGCACACCAGTACCCCCCTCACGTTCTGGGGTTTTGAGATAGGTGCTTCTCTCCAAAACTACAGACTCCACCCCTGGGCGGAGTAGTGAAACCAGCCATTATTTAAGCTGAAACCAGAGGCTGGTCTGCTATCTCCTACTGCTTATTATCCACTGCTGACCCGTTTTCCACAAAAGGACCAGATCCATTCCCTTAAAGGGTTTAGTAACAGCTTCTCTAGACTGCTACACAAGCTGAGACCCATGCCCATCTACTGGATGTGACTTGGTAGACAAGACCTTCAGCCAAAGGGATCATCCCCCAGTCCTGGAAGTGCACAGTGGTGAGGGAGTCCGCTTTTAGGGCTAAGACCTGCCTGGGTTGCAGAAGGTCCTTGTCTGTGACCAGGCCACTGGTATTTCATAGGGAAGGGCCTGACACCTCTTATGCAGGAGCAGAGTAGCCAGACAGGCTGCTCTCTGTTCTGTGTCCCTCAATGGCCCTGGGCAGGGCCTCTTCAACAGCTCTGAGGCTTTTTCTTCATACCAACCAAATAAACCCCATCCTTGGAGGGGCAGAGTAAAAAGGGTCGATGCCCTAATACAGCGAGTTGCTTTGGGTCATCTATCTGTTAAAAGCAGAATACAAGGGCTTGCCCTTGGAATCCAGGCAGTTGCCAAATTATAGGCTTGTGTTCTGGGAAGGAACATTTCAACCAGAATCCCTAGCAATTGCACCAAAAGACACCTTCCACCAGGAGCTGCCCCACATAAGCAGCAAAAGATCTCTGAATAACTTTTTAGAAGCTCCCCTCTAGCCACAGATCAAACAACCTCTGAAGTATACTCTCTTTGGCTTGCCAATATCTGTTGCTTATCTCATCCCAACTAAATAAGTAACATGGCTCAAGGATCCCCTGGGAGAGGCATGACCCTCCACAAAGGCTGAGATTCCTGTTTATCACAGTTAGGGGTTTAGAGCGCATTACATAGGTATTGGAATAGCTCGATAACCAACCTCCCCACAAACAAATCACATGCAACAAAAAGAGAGAATAACCTCATAGCTCACCACAGTGCTTCCCACCTTATGCTAGTAGTTGATAGGGGAGTCATGCTCACAAGAGGGATACAATTCTGGGGAGTCGAAGCAAGGGATCCAATCTCACTAATCTCTATTAAAAGACGGTGAAGACAACAGGTCAAAGACAACCCAACAGGTTCAAACTCCTCTAAGACATTACAGGTCCAGAGCACATATCCCCAGATCTGCCAAGGATCATCCCACTGGAATCCCAGAATTTAGCTCATAATGCAGTCCCTGCACCTCTGGTACTTGATGAAGCACCCAGATGAGAAAGAATCAGCGAAAGTTCACAGGAAACATGAAGGAGCAGAGAGGAAAGTCACCTCCAAAAGAAAATACTCATTCTCCATCAACTGACACCAACTTACAGGATATGATTAAACTGATAGAGGAAGAATTTCAAATATGGATTGCTAGAAAACTCAAAGGAATTGAAGAGAAAATAGAATGCCAACAGAGAGAAACCACAAGAACAATACAGGAAATGAATGAAACATTCTCCAAAGAAATTGAAATTATTCAGAAAAACCAAACAGAAATTCTGGCAATGAAGGAAACAATCAAGGAACTCCATAATACAGTGGAAAGCATCAAGAACAGGATGGACCATGCAGAGGAAAGAATCTCAGAGCTTGAAGATTATGCCTATGCATTAAACAAATCAGAGGACGAAAGGGAATACAGAAACAAGAGACAAGACCAAAGTTTACAGGAAGTGTGGGATTATGTAAAAAAGTCAAATCTCAGATTGATTGGGATCCCAGAAGGGGAAGATGAACATTTACAAGTGCTGGATAATTTATTTCATGGAATACTAGAGGAAAATATTCCAGGCTTGGCTAGAAATAATGAAATACAAATATAAGAAGCACACAGAACTCCTGGGAGACTCAAAATAAAAAGGCAATCACCTTGTCATGTGGTTTTTAAGCTGACCAAAGTAAACGTGAAAGAAACAATTCTCCGTGCAGCGAGACAAAAGCAGTAAATGACCTATAAAGGTAAACCTATCAGACTAACAGCAGACTTCTCACCTAAAACCTTACAAGCCAGGAGGGATTGGGTGCCTATCCTTAATCTTCTAAAGCAGAATAATGCCCAACCTAGAATTTTTTATCCAGCAAAATTAAATTTCATCTATGAGGGAGGAATAAAGTCCTTCTCAGACAAGCAATCACTAAAGGAATTTGCAAAGACCAGACCAGCCCTACAGAAAGTTCTCACATCTGCCTTCCACACCAAACAGGGCAATAGACACTCCTCAAAGTAAAATCTTCAAAGAATTAAAGGATAGAACATGAACTGCTTGATGGTTCAAGGAGCAAGTCAAAGCAACAGGACTTCACCCAACAGTATAAATAGAAACATTCCTCCAATTTCAATCCTCTCAATAAATGTAAATGGTTTAAACAGTCCTTTGAAAAGACATAGACTGGCAAAGTGGATAAAAATCCACAAGCCTAGTAACTGCTGTCTACAGGAAACTCATCTAACCCACAAAGATGCCTTCAGGCTGAAGGTCAAGGAATGAAAAACTATCATCTAGGCAAACGGAAGTCAACAGAAAGCAGGGATAGCTATACTATTTGCAGATAACATAAGCTTTAAAATAGCAAAAGTAAAAAAAGATAAATACTGGCACTTTATAATGGTGAAAGGGAAGATCCAACAAGAAGATTTAATAATTCTTAATATTTATGCACCCAATGCAGGAACACCCAATTATATAAAGCAAACCCTGTATGATCTAAACAGCATGTTAAACAATACTGCCATAGTAGCAGGGGCTTCAACACTCCACTTAATGAACTGGATAGATCCTCCAAACAGAAATTAAGCAAATAAATAATGGGCTTTAAAAAAGTTCTTGATCAAATAGGGCTGACGGATCTCTGCAGAACATTCCACCCAAATAAAGTTGAATTTATATTCTTCTTAGCTGACCATGGATCCTTCTCCAAAATTGATCACATACTAGGCTGCAAATCAGATCTCAAAAAAATTCAAGAAAATAGAAATTATACCATGTGTCTTCTCTGACCATAGTGTTATAATACTGGAGTTCAATTCCTACAGGAACACTCAACGCTTCACAAAGTCATGGAAACTAAACAATCTATTATTGAAGAATTGTTGGGTCAAGGATGAAATTCACAGGGAAATCAAGAGTTTCTTTGAATAAAATAATGGTGACACATCTTACCCAAACCTATGAGATACAGCAAAAATATACCTGAGAGGAAAACTAATAGCAATAAATGCTTATATCCATAAAACAGAAAGATTAGATACTAACAACCTAATTAATAGACTCAAGGAATTGAAAAAAGAAGAGCAAACCAATTCCAATCTTAGTAGAAGAAAAGAAATAACTAAGATTAAAGCAGAGCTAAATGAAATGGAGAACAAGAGAATTATATGGAAGATCAACAATAACACAAGGTAGTTTTTTGAAAAGATAAACAAAATTGATAACCCTCTTGCCAGACTGACAAAAATCCAAAGGGAAAAGGCTGTAATTAACTCAATAAGAAGTGAAAAAGGAGAGGTCACAACAGACACAACAGAAACACAAAACATGATGTTTGACTACTATAAAAAACTATATGCCCCAAAATTAAATAACGAGGAAGAAATGGACAAATACCTGGATTCATACAACCTCCCTAAGTTCACCCGGTAGGTAACAGAATTCCTTAATAGACCAAGCTCAAGTGCACAAATTGGAGCAGTAATTAACAACCTCCCCAGACAAAAGTCCTGGACCAGCTGGCTACACATCAGAGTTTTACCAAACATATAAAGATGATCTCATACCTATAGTACAGAAATTATTCCACAACATTGAGAAAGATGATATCTTCCCTAACTCATTCTATGAAGCCAATATCACCTTGATACCAAAGCCAGGAAAGAATGCAACAGAAAAAGAAAATTACAGACCAATATCACTCATGAATATAGTTGCAAAAATCCTCAACAAAATTTTAGCAAATAGAATCCAGCAGCACATCAAAAATATAACTCACTATGACCAGGTTGGCTTTATCCCAGGCATGCAAGGCTGGTTCAACATATGCAAATCTACAAATGCAATCCATCTCATAAATAAAAACAAGAACAAAGACCATTTGATTCTCTCAATAGAAGAAGAAAAAGCATTTGACAAAGTCCAACACACCTTTATGATAAAAACTCTTAACAAAATATGCATAAGTGACTCATATATTAAAATTATCAAATCCATTTATGATAAACAAATGGCCAATATCATACTCAATGGGGAAAAACTGAAACCATTCCCACTTCAATCTGGAACTAGACAAGGATTTCCACTATTTCCTTTCTTTTCAACATAATACTAAAAGTCCTAGCCATACCAATAAGGCAAGAGAGGGATATTAAGGGCATCCAAGTGAGTGCACATGAGATCAAACTCTCACTCTTTGTTGATGATATGATATTATACCTATAAAATCACATGGATTTGTCTAAGAGACCCCTAGACTTGATAAATGAATTTGGTAAAGTCTCAGGTTACAAAATCAATATACACAAATCAGAGGTATTCATATATGCCAAGAATCATCAAACTGAAACTCAAATAAAAATGCAATAACTTTTACTATAGCCCCAAAGAAAATTAAATATCTAAGAATATATTTAATGAAAGATACGAAAGACTTATACAAGGAGAACTACAAAACACTAAAAAAAGAAATAGAAGATGTAAACAATAGAAAAATCTACTTTGTTCATGGATTGGTAGAATCAATAATGTTAAAATGTCAATATTACCTAAAGTCATCTACAGAATTAATGCAATCCCCATCAAAGTACCACTATCATTCCTATAGATCTAGAAAAATTAATTCTGCACTTTGTATGGAACCCAAAAAAAAAAAACCTTGTATAGCCAAAGCAATCTTAAGCAAAAAGAACAAACTGGGAGGCATTCATCTTTCTGACTTCAACCTGTACAGCAATAATAATTAAATCAGCCTGGTACTAGCACCAGAACAGAAGCATCAATATTTGGAATAGGATTGAGATTCCAGAGATGAAACCATCTGCATATGGTAACCTAATCTTTGATAAAGCAGTCAAAAATATACAATGGGGAAAAAAATCTCTCTTCAATAAATGGTGCTGGGAAAACTGGATAGCTACATGCAGAAGATTGAATCAGGATCCCTATTTCTCACCTCTCATAAAAATCCACCCAAAATGGATAACAGATTTAAACCTAAGCCATGAAACCTTAAGAATCCTAGAAGACAAGATTGGGAAAACCCTCTCAGATTATTGGCCTAGGCAAAGAATTCTTGAAGAAGTCCCCCAAAGCAATCACCTCAGCAACAACAACAACAAAATAAATGGGATCTGATCAAATTAAAAAGCTTCTGCACAGCCAAGGAAACTATCAGTAGAGCAAATAGACAACCTACGGAATGGGAGAAAATATTTGCTATCTACACTTCCGATAAAACTCTGATAGCAAGAATCTATCTAGAGCTCAAAAGAATCAGCAAGAAAAAATCAAACAACCATCAAGAAATGGGCAATGGAAATGAACGGAAGCTTTTCTAAAGAAGACAGAACAATGGCCAGTAAACATATCAAAAAATGCTCAACATCACTAATCATTAGAGAAATATAAATCAAAGCCACAATGAGATATCACCTAACCCCAGTGAGAATGGCCTATATCAAGAAATCTCAAAACAACAAATGCTGATGAGGATATGGAGAGATAAGAACACTCTTACATTGCTGATGGGACTGCAAATTAGTGCAACCTTTGTGGAAAAGAATTTGGAGATAACTCAGAGGTAAAAATAGAAATACCGTTCGACCCAGCAATTAGGCATCTACCCAAAAGAGCAAAAGACACCCTATTATAAAGACATCTACGCTCGAATGTTTATGGGAGCACAATTCACTATTGCAAGGACGTGGAAACAACCCAAGTGTCCATCAATTCATGAGTATATAATTAAAATTTGGTATATGCTGACGATTGAATATTACTCAATTCTAAGAAACGACAGCGAGCTAGCACCGCTTATACTATCCTGGATTGAGCTTAAGCACGTTACCCAAAGTTAGGTGACAGAAGATCAGAATAATCAGCTCCATATATACTCACCATCAAATCAGTACCGACTGATTAACACTATAGTGCTCAAAGAGTGGTGATGTTCACCAGGGATTTGGGAGTTGGAGGGGTAGTCCCACATCAGTGGGATGGGGTGAACATTGTGGCGGGGAAGTGCATACCTCTAACCTTCCCTAGGGAGAAGCAAAGATATAAAATGTAACCAAAATGTTAAGAAAAAAAGAAAAGCAAACATTTGTCAGGTGTGGGGTAAGGGAGAGGGGACAGGAGGGGATGGGGATATACATACATAGTGAGTGTGATGCACACCATCTGTGGGATGAACACATTTGAAGCTCTGCCTCGAAGGGGAAGGGGAGACAAGGGCAATGTATGTGACCTTAATAATTGTCCCCACATAATGTTTTGAAATAAAAAAAAAAAGAGGCCAACATCTGGCATGGACCTTTGTGCTGCATCATCCCATGGCAGAAGGCAGAGGGGCAAAAATTGCAAGAGAGCAAGTGGGAAGAGTCCAAACTCATCCTTTATGAGGACATCATTCTCATGATAACTAACACACTCCTGAGATAATGGCATTAATTCACTAATGAGTTCAGAGCCTTCATGAACTAATCACTTTTAAAAATTCCTAGTTATCAACACTGCTTCATTGGGTATTAAGTTTCCAACACATGAATCTTGGAGGACACATTCAAACTGTAACATATGCAAATAACAAATTGTTTTTATCCATTCATTGATTTGATGAATACTGCCTTCCTTCCACCTCTTTGCTATTGGGAATAACTCTGCTATAAACATGTGTAGATGAATATCTGTTAGTCTCTGAATTCAATCTTTTTGGGTATCTACCCAAATGTGGAACTTCTGGATCACATGGTAATTCTACTTTTAACTTTTTGGGAATTATCACACTTTTTTTCATAGTTCGTATACCATTTTATCTTCATACCAGCAATATGCAAGTGGTTAAATTTCTTCACATCCTTGCCAACGTTTGTTATTTTCTGAGTTTTTTAATATATATAATGACCATTCTAATGATGTAAAATAATATCTCATTGTGATTTTGGTTTGTATTTCCCTAATGATCACTAATAATCATATTTTTATGTACTTATTGGCTATTTGTATATCTTCTTTGGAGAGATAGCTATTCACATCCTTTGTCCACTTAATGGAGATTTTTTTTTAAGTTATAAGGTTTCCTTTCATTTTCTGGATATCAATTCCTTTATTTATAAATATTTTTTTCCATTCTGTAGGTAAACTTTTTACTCTATTGACAGTGAACTTTGATGCACAAAAATTTTTATTTTGTCTGTGCTTTGCTTTGGATCTAAGAAATCATTGCTACATCCAATGTCATGAGGTTTCCCTTGTTTCATCCTACTCATTTTCTAGTATTAATGCTTACATATAGATCTTTTATATGTTTTGACTTAATTTTTCTTATTAATATTATTAATATTTGTAATATTGCAGGAGTCTACCTACATTCTATTGCATATAGATATATAGTTTTCCATATGGTTTTTCAGCATCATTTGTTGAAAATACTGTTCTTGCCCTACTGAATAATCTTGGCACTCTTGTCAAAGTCATTTGTATACATATGTGAGGGAATATTTATATGATCTCTATTCCATTCCACTGGTTTATATGTCTATCTTTATGTCAATACCATATTTTCATTATTGTAGTTTTTTAATGAGTTTTGAAATCAGAAAGTGTAAGACTTTCAACTTTGGTCTATTTAAATACAGTTTTAGATATTTCAGATCCTTTGAGATTCTGTACACATCTTGGAGTAAATTTTTCTATATTTTCAATAAGCATCTTTGGGATTTGTATAGTGACTACATTGAATCTGTAGATCACTTCAAGTAGTATGGATTCTTAATATTAAGGCATCTGATCTATGAACATGTGATATCTTTCCATTCATTAATGAGTTCTTTAATTTCTTTCAGCTATGTTTTACTTTTTACATCTTTGTTTAAGTTTATTTGGAAAAATATTCCTTTAATGCGATTATGAATGAAGTTGTTTTCTTGATGTCATTTTAAGATTATTTATTCTTAGTGTACAAAAATGCAACTGAGTTTCGATTTTTTTTCTTGCAACTTTGCTTAATTCATATATTTATTGTAAAAGACTTTTTTTGGTAAACCTTACTGTTATGCACTTATAAGATTTTGTCATCTAAATACAGAGCTAATATTAATTTTTCCTTTACAATCTTGTTTTGTTTTGTTTATTTTTTCTAGCCTAATTGCTTTGTTCAGTACCTACAGTACTATGTTGATTATAAATGGCAAAAGCAGGCATCCTTTCCTTGTTCCTGATCTTTGAGGAAAAGATTTCAGTTATTTACCATTGAGTAGGAATTTTAATACCTAACGATTTTTCATATGTGACCTTAATAATATAGATGTCATTTTCTTCTATTCCTAATTTTTTGAGTGTTTCATCAGAAAGAAGCATTAGGTTTTGTCAAATGCATTTTCTTTATCAATTGAGATTATGTGAGTTTTTTCTTTATTCTGTTAACATACTGTTTACACTGATTGATTTTACTATGCCAAAGTATCCTTACATTCCATGAAAAAATACCACCTAGTTATGGTTTGCAATCCTTTCAATATGCTGAATTTATGTTAAATTTGGTTTGCTAGCATTTTAATGAGCAGTGTTCATCAATATTCTTAAGGTATATTGGTCTGTAGTGTTTATTTTTTCTTATACTGTCATTGTCTTTGGTATAAGGGTAATAACAGCCTCATGAAATAATTCGAAGTGTTGTTCTGTTTTTATTTTAGTCTTTTTGGGCCACTATCACAAAATATTAGAATGTGTGGCTTAAACAACAAACATTTATTTCTCACAGTTATAGAGGCCAGGAAGCCCAAGAACACGGTGCTGGCCAATTGCACTCATCTCAAGGGACTTCTTCTTGGCTTACAAATGGCCACCTCCTCATTTAACCTGAATTACCTCCTGAGGGCCACGTCTCTGAATACAGTTACATTGAGGGTTAGGGCTTTGACATATGAATATTTGAAGGGATGCAATTCATTCCATATCACCTCCTTTTTAACGTTTGGAAGAGTTTGAGTATGATTGTCATTAATTATTTTTAAATGTTTGGTAGAATTTACCAGTGAATTTACTAGTGAATTTACCAGTTATCTGTTTCTGGGTTTTTCTTTGTTGGGAGGGATTACTGATTTTGACTACTATTAGTGTTATTCATGTATTAATATTTTCTATTTCTTTGTGATTCTTTATAGGCTATGTTTTTCTAGGGATTTATCCATTTCTTCTAGGTTACCAAATATGTTGACATACAATTGTATATAGAACTCTTCTATAATTTTATGAACATAGATTTATGATTATTTTTGTTTTATCTTTTAAATTATATAGAATAATTTAAAAATTGAAGTAAAACCAAAGAGCTTTATATTATTACGTGGCTTCAAGTTACTATCTAATGCCCATTTCATTATAATTCTCAGTTGAAGTTTTAGATTTTTTTTTCATTTTAGCACTTTAAATATATAATTCTCCTATCTGGGACAATCAGTTTTGTACTGAGAAATCTGCTGATATTCTACTGGAAGATGCCTTGTACATGATGAGTAATTTTTTTCTTGCTGATTTTAAAATTCTCTCTTTGTCTTTCAATAGCTTGATTATAATGTTTTTTGTTGTGGATCTCTTTAGATTTATCCTACAGCAAGTTCATTGAACTTCCTCAACAAATGAATGAATTTACATATCTATGTCTTTTTTCAAATTTGAGGAGAAGTCAGCTAATATCATTGTTGGTATTTAGTGATGGACTATGTTGCCCAGGCTGGCTTCAAACTCATAGGTACAAGGAATCCTGGACCTCAGCCTCCTGAGTAGCAGGGATGATAGACACATGGCACTGTGCCTAAAATGGCTATCTTCTTCTTCTAGTAACCTTAAATTTTCTGTTATAGTCCTAAAACATTATTCTCTTGCTCTAGGCATTTTTGGCCTTATAGTTCTCTGGATATTTTTGTGAGTCGTACCTGTCACTGTCTGTAGCATCCTGTACCCTGAGATGTGAGCTGTGATAGTTTTGGCCATCTGAACTCTGAGTAAGGTGAAACAGAGACCATCAGGTAGCATTTAGACAGGTAAAAATGTTACAAATTATACTTATTTTTGGTTAGCAGAAGTGAACTGAGTTGTCACTGCTGCCCCCAAAACATACTATGTCACAAAATTTCCTGCCATTTTTAATATGGATTTTTCTTGAGTGGTCATTTGCTTACTGCTATGGATTTTTTTCTGATTTTTAGAGGTGCTATTTCAAAAATCTCTAGTTGTTTAGTGTTTTCCTGGGAAACAAAGGCTTCCAGCTCACCTAATCTACTATCTTGCTGATGTTACTCCCAAGTCTATTAATGTTTTAAAGATTATATTAACTATAAACTATAAACCCATGCTTATCAAAATGGTATATGTATTCAATGGAATATTACTCAATTATAAGAAATGACAGTGATCTAGCACTACTTATATTTTCCTGGATTGAGCTTGAGCCCATTATCCGAAGAGAGATGACATAAGATCGGAAGAATGGGCTCCACATGTACTCGCCATCAAATTGGTACTGACTGATAAACACTATGGTGCTCAAATGGTGGTGGTGTTCTCCAGCAATTTGGGCATTGGGGAGGTAGACTCACAACTAAGGGATGTGGTGAGCATTATGGAGGGGAGGTGTATGCCTCTAATCCTTGCTAGGGAGAGGCAAAGATATAAAATGTAACCAAAATGTTTGTGCTTTCATATTTTCCTGAAATAAAAAAAAATATATTTTTAAAGCTTAATACCACTTAACAATTGCACAAAAAGTGAAATACACATGAATCTAACAAAGCTTGTATGGCACTTGTATGCTGGAAACTACATAAAATTAATATGGAAATCTTGGGTTAAATAAATGGAAAAACATACTGTGCTTGTTGGGTGGAAAAATCACCATAGTGAAGATGTTGATTCTCTCCCAGTTGATACATAGATTTGACACAATTGCTATTATAATCTCATATGGTATTTTGGAGATATAGCCAAGATTGTTCTAATATTTATATGGAAAGGCACAGAAATTATTATAACTAAAATAACAAGATAACTTCTTGTTCTTATGAACAAGAAGTACAAAGTGGGAAGATTTGGTCTACTAAATTTCAAAAAATTTTATATTGCTGTTGTAATCAAGACTGTGTTATTGGCAGAGGAATAAAGCAAAAAACAATGAAATAAAAAAGAATCCAGAAAGAGACTCAGACCGATATTTTTAATGGCTATTTAACAAAGGTGCCAATTCATTTGAGGAAAGATAGCCTTTTCAAATGACTGTGGAGTAATTGGACATTAACATGCCTCCCACCCCCCAAAAAAAAGAGAAAGAAAAAAAGTGAAAGGAAAACAAACAAGCAAAGCAAGAAAAAGCAAACAAACAAAAGTCTCTTAGCCTAAACATTAAACTTTATACAAAGGTTAATTCAGAATGCCCAAAATGGATCATGAACTTAAATATAAAATGTGAAACTATGAAAGTATAAGACCATCAAAGAATAAGAGAAAAACTTGGGGATCTAGAGCTAGATAATAAATTCTTAGATTTTAGAGCAAACTCACATTTCATGAAAGGAAAAGAATGGATAACTTGCATTTCATCAAAATTAAAAATGTTTGCCACATGGAATTCACTATTAATAGAATGAATGGAAATCTATAGAGTGGTAGAAAATACTTGCAAAACACATATTTAACAAAGAACTAGTATCTAGAACATATAAAGAACTCTACCAATTCAACAGTAAAAATCATTAACAAATGTAAAACGCAATTAGAAAATGGGCAAAAGACAAGAAGAGATACTGTATAGAAGAAAATATCTATTGGAAAGTAAGCATATGGAAAGATAATCAACATTATTGGCTATTAGAGAAATGTATATTAAAGCCCCAATGAGATGTCACTCTATACTGGTCAGAATAGCTTAAATAAAATAATAATAACAGCATCAAATGCAGGAGAGAAACCTTCCAGTGACGGAAATGTTTTATATTTTGATTTATCGATATCAATAACCTAGTTGTTATATTGTATTGTAATTTTGTAAGATATTACCATTGGGGGTAACTGAGTAAAGTGTACCAGAAATCTGGCTGTATTACTTCTTAAAACTTTGTGTTAATCAACAATTATATGAAGTAAGAAATTTAAGATAAAAAACAACTACATGTTTACAATAGATGTACAACGTGGGATAGCATCTATGAAAAGAAAATCAGAAATATTTTTCAACATGAAAATAACATCAGTTGAGCATCCTTAACTTTCTTGTTTTATATAAGAATATAAAAGATAGAATGCCCTATGCTCAAAGAAATGAAATATCTTTGTTGCGGAAAGGACCTATAATGGAGAAAGAAATGTCAGAATTTCAAATTAGTTACAAATTGTTATTCCTTCATTTGATTACTGCAACATGCATGAATACAACGTGTAATATAGTATAAAAAATCTTGAAATAGAAAGTTTTTAAAACTAGAATAAAAGCAAATTGAGTAAATTTGAATTCTAATGTTTTCTCCAAAATTCTAACAGTAATCATGGGACATCTTATACGCAGAAACCATAAAAATCATCTGGAATTTGTTTCATTTAAAATTTATTTTTACATTCAGAAATTAATAAAATAATATGCTTGAAACCACTATGCATATTCCATAACTGCTACTAGGTATCATATAATGAAGACAGTATTTGTGTTCAAGTAGTAGAACTGCAGATGATATATTTTCAATTCTCTACTTTGTAAAGTTTCTCTAGCATCATCATGCTATGATAATAGTAATAATAATAGTAATACAGGCTCAGCAATTTTACAACATAGTATTTTATGAAGTCACAGTAAAAGAAATAGTTTGTCTATGAAAATTTTTAAAAAATGAATCCTGACTTCACTCAGAGGAGGACACAATTTACATCTCATACCACATCTTGATAAACTCTGTATTAATTAACTCATGAGTTTTTAAATATAAAAATATTTTTCCCATTAAGTATGATATTGGTGTTATTCAATGTACTGAGGGCTAGAGCAGTAAGAAGTTTAAGTTCCTGTTCTCTAGAAGCTCACAGCCAGGGTAGGAATTTATACTCTTTCCCTTTGTAATAACAAATGCTCAAAAGGACTCCTTTATATGCAAAAAAATCTACCAAAAGCAATTGAAATTAAAAACTTCTCTCAATGACTCAAACTATATAGGCTTTTCCCAGTTTTTTCTTCTGTAGCTTTTTAAAAAGCATATTCTTTCTCATTCGATTGCATCTCCACAAGGAGATATTTTAAGTACCTGCGAATGTGACTTTATTTACACATATATTTTTTGCAGATATATTTAGTAAAGATGAAGTCACACTGAAATAAGGTGGCCCTAAGTCCAATGTAACTTGGGTTCTTATAGGAGAAGCACAGAGGCCACAGGGAGGAACACTATGTGACAATGAGGCAGAAATTAGGATGATGCGGCTGCAAACCAAGGAATGCCAGACTGCAAGCAATCCCAAAAGCTGGAAAGAGGCAAAAAAGAAGCCTCCCGTAGAGCCTCCAGACAGGGTATGGCCCCATGATTTTAAATTTATAGCCTCTGAATTGTGAACAAAAAATAAATTTGTGTTGTTTTAAGCCACTTCATATGTGGTAATTTGTTACCTCAGCCTTAGGAAACTAATTCAGACAATTCTTGACTTACAATGGTTCAACTTATGATTTTTTGACTTTACAATGGTGCAAAAGTGATACACATTCAGTAGAAACCATACTTTGGTTACTCATACAACAACAATTCTGTGTTTCACTTTCAGCACATTATTCAATAAATTGCATGAGATATTCAATACTTTATTATAAAATAGGCTTTGTGTTAGATGACTTTGCTCAACTGTAGGCTAATTTAAGTGTTCTGAAGATGTTTAAGGTAGACAATGTTAAGCTATGATGTTAGGAGGTTAGAAATATTAAAAACATTTTTACTTAAGATATTTTCAACTTATTGAATTGGGTTTATTGGGGGGGGGGATTTACAGTGGAGATGTAGCCCCACTGTAAATTTAAAGCACATCTGTGTGCATATTTCTTTCATCCTTCAAATTATTATCTCAAATTCTCCACGACACACTCAACCCCTTGAACCTCCATACACATACACACTTTTACTATTACTGTGTGAAATAAAAGTTTATAACCTAATGAGCGAAAGTTAAATTCTTCTTGAAATAAGGAGAAGGGCAGGAAGTAAAAATGAGGACCTTGTCTTATAATCAGCCTCAAAATATCAGGAACACCTGACCTAATATTGCCAAGGAGGAATTAATTATAAAGCAAATAAAAAATTGTTTAGTAATACACTGTGAAACAAACTTTAGAAGTCACTGACAACACTTGCATCTTTGAATTGACTTAAAGATACTTCAGCTCCTAATATGGAAAAGATATTTTGCTAAATCTACCTGGTACAGGAATGGCCTCAGGCAAGGCTAACACCTGGGCCTACTGAAGGCTGGCAAGCCAATGAAATTGACCTTTGATTCACTCAGTCTTTCATAATGCTCAGGATTGACTGGTGTCTGTAATTTGTTGCTTACACTTGGAAATAAGTAAGCATATTGTCAGTTTCCCAAGTAGTAAACGGAAGACTATATAAAAATCCCTCAGGGGAAAATGAATACTTCTAATGG
Organism: Mirza zaza; assembly: GCA_008750895.1. Lineage (NCBI taxonomy): Eukaryota > Metazoa > Chordata > Mammalia > Primates > Cheirogaleidae > Mirza > Mirza zaza. The sequence continues at coordinate 7,413 of VSMD01064734.1, read as the reverse complement.
ACATAACAAACATCTTAATAGACATAACATAATCTAGATATAATTTAAGAAATTGTTTTCAAAAATGTCTATTAGCATAAATTACCAAGAAGATATCTCAAGAACAAAATATAAATATTTTTTCTATGGAATATATCCCTTGGTATTGTTGAACATCTTCCTACCACTCCAACTTTTATAACACACTTCTTATCACACTCAACTCTACCCATACTGTCCACTATCTTGGTCCTTGAATAGTGAAGCTTGCTTTTGTTCTGTCTAAAATGTGCTTCCTCTTACCCCAAATATGGCCCCTTCTCAACATTTAAGATTCTTTGCCCTCCCTTCATCATCACATTGCTATTGCTATATAAAACTTCTTATTTATTTTTATGGTTGGCTCTTTCCACAACATAAAATTTGTTTGTGTATGTGTTTACTTGTTTCTGTGGTTTTTGGGTGACTTTTGATAATGGTATGAATGGTGTAGCTTCTATAAGCCCTGACCCAGGTGGTACTTGGCCCATAACACATGCCACTCTTTTACAGTCAAAAACATTCCAAGATTTCTTAGGGAAGAGCCAAAGTGTTATATAGCCCCTATAGTAAATAGCACAGTGTTGAATATCTAATTGGTGCTTGGTATTATTGACCAAATGAGTAAATTGCATACGTTTTATAACATATTTGTTGGCTAAATTAATGAATCATGCTTCACTCTTTAGAAATCATGAGATTAGATGATTAGCCAGAAACTTAAACATGATTTAAAAAAATTATCTTCCATTTCAGAAAGAAAGGAGAATTATGATAGATTTTCTAAGGCATTATAGAAGGCGATAGTGCTTCTCATTTCCTAAAGAATATACTATCTCCAGATATGCAAATTTATATTTTGTGCAAGGTTAAAGAGTATGAAATACAGTCCATGCTAATACTTAAATTTTTGACATGGCTATTTTCCCCTAACCAGGGAACAAACATTTAAAAACAGGCTGAATCAATCTTCTGAGACGTTACAACTGTAGCAAATATCCATACAGACCACCATAGGCAGCTGCTGGATGGTCTCAAGGGCCAAACATTTGATGTGTTCTGTCGTCAAGATGTGTGATAATTCTTTGGCTACAGTACATGATGACTTGAGACTTTTATATGTTGTCTGGGGACAGTGGAGAGCGTGGTAAATCTCCATATCAAAATTTTAACTACTAACCCAAATGAAGGTGAAAAGGTCTGTAGAAATATTCACAGGCTTGGGAGAAAAATTACAACAACAAAAGCAATAACTAAAGTATAAATGCTTTTGGACCACATGAATTAGAAGTAGACTTTTACAAGGTGAGCTATTAAAATGAAACTTTTAGGGATAATTAAGAAAAGTTCAGATTCTCAGTTACTCAGCACTGATAAAAATTATCAATGAGCACAGCAAATTAGCTACAAAGAATTATTAGCAGAGGCAAAGGTAATTTGGTAAATATTCTGTGCAATAAGTCGGGTTTTCAAAATGAGAAAGAAGAGTTTGATGTGCAATTATATACTTCAATGGCAGAATCCAAGTTGTTGCCCATTTCTTACCTTTTTTAACCTTGGGAAATTAGAGCTATAGCACTAAAAATGAGTTTGAGGAAAGTGCCACTGTCTTTGGTTTTACCAATGAATTACATAGGTAAAAACAAATTGTTCACATTTGAAAATTGATATAGGTTATAAATATTGCCCCAGAACTCTGAGAAAGTATAATTAAGCAGCATGGGAAGTGGAAAAAAATATTCTGCCTCTTACTTTATTGTGACAATTTAATAATTTCACCAACATAGGAGAGACTCTGAAAAGATTTTTAAATGTGAAACAAGTGGTTTTGATTATCTACTTTATGCAAACAAACTACATCTAAACTCAGTGGCTTAAAACAATTTGTTATCTTTTATGCTTCTATGAATGACCAAATTCAACTATATGGTTCTCTCTTGGATTACATCAAGTTGTCGTGACACCATAGTTGTTTGAAGGTTTGTCAAGGGTGCATGATGAAAAATGCTTACTTACATGGTGGCAGTTCATGTTCATTATTGTCTGGTAACTGTTATAGTGCTGCCTACTAAAGCTTGCAAATATATCCATTTCATGGGATTATTTTGGCTTCCTGTAGCATGGCAGCTGGATTCTCAGTGTCACAAAGAAACTATTCTGAGGAACACATAGCTGCCACTCTCTTAAGGACTGGACCAAGATATATGCAAACAGTCAGTTCTTATTATTGTACAAAGAAGTCATGGAATTTGCCTGACTATAAATTGAAGTATTTAATAGTATAAATCCTGTTTTATAATAGTATAAATCCTGTCTCTCTGTAAAAGAAATGTCAAAGGATTTATCATTCTTTTGAATTTTCCATAAGAAAGAACAGTGTATAATTACTCTTAGGTAAACATTGTATTCAAATAAGCATCTAAAAGCAAAACAACTTACAGAACTGGGAAAATTTAGTTCTTTTCAGTCACTAAGAAAATAATCATTGGTGTCAATGCCATATTACGTAACCATTTCCAAAGTTTCATCTGTGATGGAATAGATCAATTGCATTGGTGTGCCTAGACCATTGCACCATTGTTCGAATTTCTGCTCACATATAAAAAAGCAAAATTGATTTGTACTGATTAGAGAATACTGTAAACAGAAACATAATACCCAAAACATCCCGACTTCAATTTCTAAAATTGTATTTATCTATATGTAAAAAAAGACTTCAGTATGATGAAATATCTTTTTCTGTATAACCTGAGAATTTTGACTTCAATAACTACATAGGAACTGTGGAATGGAAAACATTTCTGAAGACTAAACTTGCTTTTATGTCTTCATTTTCTTTGATTCAAAAGAGAGACTTGGAATGTACCCAGGGAAGTGAACTCAATATCAACTATATTTCTGTATTTTCTTTTATTTTAGAGTATTAAGGGGGTACAAACACTTTGGTCACATATATTGCCTTTGTACCACCTAGGTCAGAGCTACAAGCATGCTCATCCCTGAGAAAGTGTCCACTGTAACCATTAAATGTGAATTTATCCATCCTCTCCTCCCCTCCCCCAACTGCCTGGCACCTGATGAATGTTACTTCCCATACGTGAATATAAGTGTTATTCAATTAGTACCAATTTAATGGTTCATGAATGTGGTGCTTGTTTTTCCATTCTTGTGGTACTTCACTTAGAATAATGGATTCTAGTTCCATCCAAGATAACACAAAAGGGGTTCACCATTGTTTTTTTATGACTGAGTTGTACTCTATGGTATACATATACACATTTTATTAATCCACTCATGTATTGATGGGCACTTGGGATGTTTCCATGTCTTTGCAATTGTGAACTGTGCTGCTATAAACATTAGAGTGTGAATGTCTTTTTTATATAATGCCCTTATTTCCTTTAGGGAAATACCCAGTAGTTGGATTGTTGGATCAAATGATAATTCTACTTTTAGTTCTTTGAGGTATCTCTATACTACTTTCCATAGAGGTTGTACTAATTTGCAGTCACACCAGCAGTGTATGAGTGTTCCTATCTCTCTGCATCCATGACAACATTTGTTATTTTAGGACTTTTTGATAAAAGCCATTCTCACTGGAGTTAAGTCATATCTAATTGTGGTTTTGATTTACATTTCCCTGATGATTAGAGATGCTAAGAGATTTTTCATATGTGTGTTGGCCATTAATAAGTTTGTCTTCTTTTGAAAAGTTTCTGTTCATATCCTTTGCCCACTTTTTAATGAGATGATTTGATTTATTCTTGCTGATTTTCCTGAGTTCTATAAAGATTCTAGTTATCAGCCCTTTATCAGATGTGCAGCATGCAAATATTTTCTCCCATTCTGTAGGTTGTACGTTCCCTCTAATAATAGTTTCCTTGGCTGTGCAGAAGCTTTTTAATTTGATCAGGTCCCATATATTTATTTTTGTTGTTGCTGTGATTGCTTTTGGGGTCTTCTTCTGAACTTCTTTGCCTAGGCCAATGTCTATAAGAGTTTTTCCAAAGTTTTCTTCTAAAATTTTTATAGTTTCATGCCTCAGGTTTAAATCTGTTATTCATCGTGAGTTGATTTCTGTGAGAGATGAGAGGTATGGATCCTGTTTCAGTCTTCTACATGTGGCTATCCAATTTTCCCAGCACCATTTATTGAATAAGGATTCTTTACCCCAGAGTATGTTTTTGTCTGCTTTGTCAAAGATCAGTTGACACTATGAATATGGTTTTATATCTGGGTTTTCAGTTCTGTTGCATTGGTCTATGTCTCTGTTCATAAGCAAGTCAAATGCTGTTTTGGTTATTATCGCCTGTAGTATAGCATGAAGTCTCATAGATTGATGCTTCCAAATTTTTTCTCTTTGCTTAAGGTTGCTTTGGCTATACGGGGATCTTCTCTGGTTCCATATGAAGAATAGAATTATATTTTCTAGATCTGTGAAAAATGATATTGCTGTTTTAATGAGATTTAATACATTGAATCTGTAGATCACTTTGGTAGTAGAATAAACATTGTTAAAATGTCTATATTCTGTGTTTTTTGAGAGAGATCTGCAGAGGGGCTTTCAAATAATACCAAATAATGTATATACAGGACAAAGAATGAACTCTTTTTTTTCAAGAAAATTTTATTATTACCAAGGATATGCCACAAAGTATTTCTAGAAATATCTTATAGAACATGATGAAAAATTAGATCAATGAACCAATTGTTAGATTCCATTGATCTGCATGAATGGCATTAGTAAATTCTGGAAATCTGGAAGTGTATGAGTTGAGTACATGAATAATATTAGATTGCATAAAGATTTGGTCTACGCTCATATATCAAGAAGCATGATTTTTTTGTTTGCTTATTTGGCTCTTTTATTTTGATTGTTTTTATATTAGGTGAGCTATTTTGAATTTCCAAAGGAGTCCTGTTGTTTTTCAGAAGTTGAAGGGCATAAGAAATGACTAAAGAATAGAAATAGAAATTAGAAATAGAAAAATAAATGACTAAGGAATAGAAACTTAAGAACATGTTAATTCACAGAAGATATGTAAAAGATCATCAGTATTTGTGGAAAGGTGGGAGGCTATGTAAGTAAAATAAGATTCTTGATTACTCCAAGTTGATAAAAGCAAATTTATTGGATGAACATATATTTTTTTAAATAAGGAGAATCTGTATATATTTGGTGGCTTTGTTCAGGATCTATGAAAACATATAATCTTTGAAAAATAAAACAGATAAATATGTTCTCTTTCACCGGAATGTAAACTCCTTGAAGGAAGAATATATTTTTTTCTAATTCATCCCTCAACCTCTGATTTTAGGACAGTGTCTGGCATGTTATAGGTTTTCAAAAAATATCTATTAGAAAAAATTTTCATAAACCTATAAATATCAAATTTAAAAAACCTAGGACAGGTATGGTAGCTCACGTGTATAATTTCATTATTTTGCACAATTGAGGTGGGAGGATTTTTTGTTTGTTTTCATCATATTATGGGGGTACAAATATTGTTAACATTACATATACTGCCCTTTCCACCCCCACCCCTAACCCCACCCCCCACCGAGTCAGAGCTTCTAGCGTGTCCATCCTCCCAGTGGTGCTCATCACACTCATTACGTAAGTATACACCCATCCCCTCCTCCCCCCTACCACCTGCTGGACACCTGCTAAATGTTTCTTTCTTTGTTTTACATTTTGGTTACATTTTATATCTTTTCCTCTCCCTATGAAGGGTTAAAGGTATGCTCTTCCCCTTCACAATGCTCACCACATCCCTAAAATATGGGTCTACCCCTCAATCCCTGGTGAATACTACCACCATTTGAGCACCATAATTTTAATCAGTCAGTATCAATTTGATGGCAAGTACATGTGGAGCCCATTTTTCTGATCTTGTGTCACCTTACTTTGGATAATGGGCTTAAGCTCAATCCAGGATAGTATAAGTGGTGCTAGCTCGCTGTTGTTTCTTAGAATTGAGTAATATTCAATCGTCAGCATATACCAAATTTTAATTATATACTCATGAATTGATGGGCACTTGGGTTGTTTCCATGTCCTTGCAATAGTGAATTGTGCTGCCATAAACATTCAAGTGCAGATGTCTTTATAATAGAATGTTTTATGCTCTTTTGGATAGCTACCTAACAATGCTATTGCTGGGTCGAATGGTATTTCTATTTTTAGCTGTTTGAGGTATCTCCACATTCTTTTCCACAAAGGTTGCACTAATTTGCAGTCCCACCAGCAGTGTAAGAGTGTTCCTGTCTCTCCACATCCTCACCAGCATTTGTTGTTTTGAGATTTCTTGATACAGGTCATTCTTACTGGGGCTAAGTGGTATCTCACTGTGGTTTCCTTGAGGCCAGGAGTTTGAGACCAGCTGGGGTACAATGGTGATACTCTGTCTCAACAAAAATTTTTAAAAAATTAGCTGGACATGGTGGTGTGGGCATATAGTCCCAGATACTCAGGAGGCTGAAGCTACAGACTGCTTGAACATAGGAAGTCAAGGCTGTAGTGAGCTACGATTATGCCACTGCATTCCAGTTGGGCAACAAAATGAGAGCCTATCTCAAAAAAATAAAAACTATAGCAAACCACACCCCTGAAAGCAATCTTTTTAAATGTCTTAGTAGTAATGACAGTGATATTAATGTTATTGATATTAATCTATTTTTATTTGGGAATTACTGGCAAATGTCTTTTAAAAGAAAATAAAATACCCAAACCATTCATCAAAGTTGGTCTTTGCTAATCTACTATATATATACATATATATATATTTGTATATATACACACTCATGCACACACACTCTGATAAAACAAGAAAATTTTATACAACACAATTTTATTTGCTAAAAACTTATCTTTAAAATCATACAGAATATTAGTATTAGATGAATAGTCTTTTCTGAAGGCACTTTCATTGAATATATGCTCATTACCTTAGCCCCATGATCACTGAATATCTTGACCTGCTCCTTTCACATCAAGCTTGGTCTGAGAAGTCTGTCTCCCAGTATAAACCAGGTAACCTTTGTGAAGTCTTGCTAAATAGGAAGGCCTGGGAAGGAACCAGGGTTCATGAAACCCAAAGATCTTTGTGTATTTTTTCCCTGTATCTCTTTCTTATCATCTTTATCTCTAATTGAAGTATTATTTTTTCAGCACACACACTCTCTCTCTCTTTTTCCAGTTGACCCTTGAACAGCACTATTTTGAACTGAACATGTCCACTTATGCATAGATTTTCTTTTGCCTCTGCCACCCCTGAGATAGCAAAACAAACCCCTCCTCCTCCTCCTCCTCAATGTATTCAACATGATGATGACAGGGATGAAGACCTTTATGACAATTCACTTCCATTTAATGAACAGTAAATATGTTTTCTC
>VSMD01064727.1:0-19122 GCA_008750895.1 Mirza zaza | reverse complement strand
TTTTTTGAGACAGAGTCTCACTTTATTGCCCAGGCTAGAATGAGTGCCGTGGCGTCAGCCTAGCTCACAGCAACCTCAAACTCCTGGGCTCAAGCAATCCTGCTGCCTCAGCCTCCCAAGTAGCTGGGACTACAGGCATGTGCCACCATGCCCGGCTAATTTTTTCTATATATATTTTAGTTGGCCAATTAATTTCTTTCTATTTATAGTAGACATGGGGTCTCGCTCTTGCTCAGGCTGGTCTCGAACTCCTGAGCTCAAAGGATCCGCCCACCTCGGCCTCCCAGAGAGCTAGGATTACAGGCGTGAGCCACCGTGCCCGGCCAAACTTCATCTCTTATTCTTCTAGTTTCCCTTTCCAGTAAGCTTGATCCATTTGGTATTCAGGTATACTAAATTTAGTATTTAGTATATATGGGACAACCATATAGTCCCAGCATTCGTGTAATTCTTCCTTTGACCTTTTTAAAAATACACCTTTTCTTTAGAGCAATCTTAGGTTCATAGAAAAACTGAGCAGAAAACAGAGTTCCACGCCCACCCTCTGCCACTATCAATATCCCACACTAGAGTGGCACATCTGTTACAATCCGGAAACCTACACCGACAAATCACCCCAAACGCAAAGTCCATGGCTGACATTAGGGTTCGTTCTTGGTGTTGTACACACTGTGGGTTTGAGCGAATGTGTGACAAGTATCCACCACCGTAGTATCATAGGGAGTGGTGTTATCGCCCTGTAAGTCCTCCAGGGCTTTGAGCTTTTTTAAAAAAATGATTAAAAGAGGTTTTGGTTGAGGCGCGGTGGCTCACACCTGTAATCCTAGCACTCTGGGAGGCCGAGGTGGGAGGATTGCTTGAGCTCAGGAGTTCGAGACCAGCCTGAGCAAGAGTGAGACACTGTCTTTACTAAAATTAGAAAGAAATTAATTGGCCAACTAAAAAAAATTATATATATATATATAAAAGGCAAGCATGGTGGCACATGCCTGTAGTCCCAGCTACTCGGGAGGCTGAGGCAGGAGGATCGCTTGAGTCCAGGAGTTTGAGGTTGCTGTGAGCCAGGCTGACGCCACGGCACTCTAGCCGGGGCAAGAGAGTGAGACTCTGTCTCGAAAACATAAATAAACAACTAAATACCTAAATACAGAGGTTTACTCTGAGCCAAATTTGAGGACCATGGCCGGGAACCACACCAAGAGGTCTTGAGCAAGTGGACTCCTCAACCTTTTTACGGTTATTATTTTCAGCCTAATGTCAGTTTGCATACTTTTGTCTAATCTGATCACTCAGCAGGGATATTAAGGTTTTATTTTTTTTGCTTTATTTTTTTTCCAGATAGAGTCTCACTTTGTTGCCCAGGCTAGAGTGAGTGCCATGGCGTCAGCCTAGCTCACAGCAACCTCAAACTCCTGGGCTCAAGCGATCCTTCTGCCTCAGCCTCCCAAGTAGCTGGAACTACAGGCATGTGCCACCATGCTCGGCTGATTTTTTCTATATATATTAGTTGGCCAATTAATTTCTTTCTATTTATAGTAGAGACGGAGTCTCGCTCTTGCTCAGGCTGGCTTCGAACTCCTGACCTTGAGCAATCCGCCCACCTAGGCCTTCCAGAATGCTAGGATTACAGGCGTGAGCCACCGCGCCCAGCCGACACTAAGGTTTTAAACCAAAGTGAATTTTTTTCTTTTTATCTCCCCCCAGGACAACTTTTAGATAAAGTCAGGTGCGTTCAGGGTGGTATAGCTGTAGACAATAAGTGTTAGAGAGATAAAGTTTTTTTTTTTTTTTTTTTGAGACAGAGTCTCACTTTGTTGCCCAGGCTAGAGTGAGTGCCGTGGTGTCAGCCTAGCTCACAGCAACCTCAAACTCCTGGGCTCAAGCAATCCTGCTGCCTCAGCCTCCCAAGTAGCTGGGACTACAGGCATGTGCCACCATGCCCGGCTAATTTTTTCTATATATATTAGTTGGCCAATTAATTTCTTTCTATTGATAGTAGAGATAGGGTCTCGCTCTTGCTCAGGCTGGTCTCGAACTCCTGAGCTCAAAGGATCCGCCCACCTCGGCCTCCCAGAGAGCTAGGATTACAGGCGTGAGCCACCTCGCCCAGCCGGATAAAGTGTTTATAATAGAAATCAGGAATATGTTTACACATTTATGAGCCATTTAATTATTTACATCTCCAGATTTTATTCTATTGTCTTTAAAGTAGGTTATTTACCTTTTAATCAGGGTTTTATGACTCCACTAATTAAATTTTTTTCTCTTACATAGCATTTTTCCAAGTAGAAAACCATTTGTCCTCTAAAGATGAAATATTTAAAACTATTAAAATATCTGTGTAAGGGACAGACTGGAAGTTGCTGCCCTTGGTGACTGGTGGGTGGATTTTCTCCCCTTTGTTTATCCAACATGTATTTATTGAGCATCTACTCTGTCTAAGCACTGTTGTGAACCTGGAAAATTTTTCTTAAAAGGCTATCACATCAAAGCATTAGGAGTTTTAGCTTGATGTCTCAATTTTTTTTCTTTAGATGCCTTTGGAATCTCTTATCTTAGCGTCATAAAAACCTTTCGTGGTCTCTTGCATTCAAAACAGAGCTGTCTTCGGACTTACTAGGCTTGATGGCTTTGGTCCTTTAATTCTCTCTGGAGGTTGAAGAACCCATCTGAGCTTCCAAAGGAAGCATGTTTCCTTTGTCATCCCTGATGCAGCCACACCAACCGTCAGGAACAGGTGGCCCAAGGAGACACTATTGCTTCAGCATCAGAAAAGCGGGGTCTCCGTTGGGGTCTCAGGATGTTCCTGAGTCTCTCACTCCTATCTCTCAATTCTGCATGGGGAGAAAACGAAGGAGGATTCTCAGCAGGAATGCTCACCAAGCAAGCTGGAGTTTGTGAGGAAAATGCATCCATTCCAAAGAGACCCCTTGTGCCTTGCCACACTGCACGGAGGGTTCCCACCATTCTCCTCCCACCCTCCCCAGGAGGCAGGAGCTTCCCACCCAGTCACATCTGGGGCTTCTGCTTCACGAGGCTCCTACACCCCAGTTTTGGGGGAAACTCACTCTAAGGCCTCAGCTCTCACAGAGCAAGGAAACTCACTCATCTCAAGTTCCATTAAAAGTTGAACCTGCTCAGGGAGCCCTCAAGCTTAGAAACCCTCCAGGGAAATTTGGTTCCTCTCTGAACCAGCTGCTAAGAACTGCTAAAAACTCAAATTACCGTACTTTATGGATCTGATTCTGATGACATGGGCAAAAGCCATAGGATGACACAAAACCCAACCCCATCCTTTATACTCTTCACAGCCTCTGCGTGGCCCCAACACGGTTCCTTAGCTGCAGGCAGAGCGCGGGTTGCGCCCATGGAGGTCTGTGCAGCGCTTCCTCTTACCTTGGCTGTGGCCAGCTCTCTGGGCTCTCCACCGGGCCCAGGGGCGTCTTTTTCAAGCTTCTCCTCCCGATTTGGTTCAGCCACCAGAGACACGGCTCCACTTGCCAATTGAGCTGACGTCAGACTCGCAAATTCCATGGAAATAAATATTCACGGAGCAGTTGGGTCTTTTGTTGTGACCCCCTTACGTATAGGAGGGGAGAGAGATGCCCAGACTCTGTTTAGTCCTCCCACCTTGCAACGGAGATGTCAAGTTGAAAGTTAATAGCTGTGGCCCCCAATTGTTAGGCAGGACGACTACCTGGGACTAGAGACTCTTTACACAGGTTAGAGATAATCTCCGTCAGATGGGGCAACAACGCCTGAAGTCCAGGTGTCTTAGAAATGACATTTGCCTGGATGGTTTACGTTGGCCTTTCTGGAGTTGTTGGGGAGGAGAGAACGTTTCTTCCTTCTAATCTTGCTGAGAGCCCTTTTGCTAACAACTAGGACGGCCTGGAGTTTTAAAGGCCAAGTGCTGGAATTCTGTTAGTTAGCACCGAGGGGGGAAAAAGGCAGAGAAATCCAAAACATACAATATGGACAGGAAAAGGGCAGAAAGAATGGACAGTGAGGGCAGATGACATTCTGCTGCTCTTGTCCCTACCACGTGGGTTGCATGAGATCATGTTACAAGAGCTTGGCACCTGGAACATAGGAAGTGCTCAATAAATCTTTGCTGTAATGATGATGTGTGCACTGTGCCTGGTACACAGTAGGTGCTCAATAAATCATAATTCTCACAAGGACCTCTGACCTTTATCTGTATTGCTGCTTGGGGTAGCAGGAAGTACTAAAGGAGACTGGAGGCAGCCGTGGCAGCCAAGGCCAGGACCCCCCACTGCCCTTTACTCACCCCTTTTCTCAGACCATCTTCACAACAGCCTCAGGAGGCAGAATAGAGAGGTCTTGACCATCCCCCATTTTTCAGAAGGGAAAACTGAGGCCAGCCCTTGCTAAGGCCACTTCAATGAGCTTGCAGTGGGTCCCAGGATCTCCTACATCTCCTCCCGGGGGTGTCGGGAGTGGAGGGGCTCGGGTGCTGGGAGTGGGACAGTCCCAAAGGCCCTCAGAGGAGTGGCTGCATTTGCTCATAGGAAGTCTGAGGCACCGGGGGCCTTCCAGGCTCGGGACGAGGGACGGTTGCAGCGGCCCAGCCAAGGTCAGAGCCAACTTCTCCGAAGACAGTCCAGCCCTGCCCCCAGCAGGCAGGTGAGCACTGCCACACAGCCCCACCACCCCCAGGGGCGGCCACTGCTTCTTCCCTCCCCCTAGGTGCCAGGCAAGGGTCCTGGGCAGGGGGTTCGTCTATGAACGTGTCAGAGCCCCAGTTACGGCCATCTAGCTCTCTAGCTACCCTTCTCCCCAAGGGCAGTAGCTCTTAGCAAAATACAAAGGACCACAAATTAGTCCTTTGAAGACAGCCCCCATGCTGGCTACTTTGTTCATTAGGTACCTGCTAATTTGCGAAGATTTGGGGGAAAGCCTCAGATACATCTGGCCCCAAAGGCTCTCTCTCTGGGGGTGGGGATGGGATTTGTATCTCTAAAGAAACTTAGAGGGCCAGGCCCACCACAGAGGAATGGGGTATCGGTGGTGGAAATTCTAGCACCTGATACTCCAGCTTGGAATCAATATCTTATGGGGAGGGGGAAGCCAGGAAAGTGAGCAGTTCTTTGCAGATCTCTTTCTGGAACTGAGAAAAGCAGGTGAGAAGGAAGAGCCGACCCCCCAGAGCGAACCCAGGGACCCTATGTACTTTCAACCTGCTTTAATCCCAGCTGCTGTGGGGACAGCCTCGCCCCTCCTGGGCCGGGCTAAGACATGCAGAGGCCACCCAGCCCACCCAGAGCCTCACCTTACCCCCTCACCTCATCCTCAGGTGACCAAGCCCCCTGCCAAACAGGCAGAACCAGCCCGGCGGAGCCGAACGGAGCCCCCTCATCCCAGGAGTCCTGAGAGGCAGTCTGAGGGGGACCGGCGGCTCCAGGGGTCCTCGCTGTCCCCCAGGATATCAGCTAGGACCCCTGAGAGGGAGCCTCGGACAGAGAGACCTCCAGAGAGTGGCCGAGCAGGCCCAAGGCAGCCTCTGGGGGGGTGGCAGAGTCAGGAGGAACTGCCAGGGTCCAGGTGCCCTCACAGGCCCAGGGAGCGGAGCCGGAGTGGCCAGGAGGGCAGGGGCCCTGGAGGCTGGCGAGGACGTGGGGAGCCCAGTCTGGGGGCTGCCAGAGCCTCGGAGGATTCATGGAGAGGACCTCCGAGGGAGTGTAGGGAGAGCTGGGGGCAGTCAGAGGCCTTAGGGGAGCCCCCCGAGGAGCCAGCCCGGAGGGCCTGGGGCAGCCTGCAGGAGCTGTCCAGTCCCCACCAGCCTGTGAGCCCCCCAGAGAACTCCTGGGCAGGGCCAGCAGAGTTCTCGCACCCCCGGCAGCCTGAGCCAGCCACTGCCATGGACTGGGGGGCCGAGGGAGCGTGCCCACACCTGCACGGCCCTGAGCGGCAGCCCGAGCTCGACTGGACTGACCTGCTGCGCCTTCTCCGGGCCCCTGGAGAAGGTGCCTGGGCCCGTCTCCCGAGGCTGGACTGGGAAGGCCTCCTCGAGCTCCTGCAGGCCCGGCTGCCCCACAAGGACCCTGCTGGACACCGGGGTGACCCGGCCAACGCTTCGGGGTCAGAGCCAGGTACCCCAGACACAAAGGGTGCCCTGGAGCAAGAGCAACACAGCCAGCCTGAAGGCTGGGTCGAGGCCACCATAGTCAATGGACACAGCCCGGAGCCGCCCAGCCCTGCCTACACCTCCACCCAGTGGCCAAAGACCAAAGTGACAGGTGGTCCAGAGACCTCAACTGTGGCCAGCCCCAGACGGCCCAGCTTGCCAGAGCTGGAGGTAAGTCAGTCTCACCTCTGAAAAGTAGCCAGAAAGTCACCCATCCCAGACAAGGCCCCTTTGAAAGGCCTCCCCTTTGAGTAGCCTTGGCTCCTGCATGCCCTTCAGGCTCAGCCCTCGTCCTCCCTCTGATGGACCCGCCCCGACCACCAAAGTGGCCCCACAGTGGTAATGACCGACATGTTTTGAGCATTTACTACATGCCAAGCCCTAATCTTGTATGTACTTTCCCCATTTAGTCTCCATAGCAACCTCATGAGAAAGACACCATTTATTTATGGATTAGGACACTGAGGCACAGGGTTAAGCCACTTGCCCAAGATCCCACAGCTAGTGAGGGGTGGGGGCATAGAACCCAGGTCTGGTTGGTGTAGACCACCTGAGGCCCCAAGCAAGATGCTGTGGCCAGGGCCTGCTCCCCTCCTGGCCCCACCACACCTGGTTCCCCTGCTTGGGACTGCAGCCAATGTGGTCATGTCCCCTCCCCTCCCCCTTGCTGTACCCCAAGTTCCTGAGTCCAGGGCAGCCTCCCTGACCCTTCTCTGGCCCCTACAGCTCCTTTCAAACACAGGGAAGAGGCTGCATAAGTGCTCACTGGGTTGAGCTGGCTGCCAAGACAGGCTGCTCGAATGAGGGCCCCATGCAAAGCAGGCCGCGTGCCCCACACATAGTAGGCAGGCGCCCACCCTTCGCTGCCTCAGTGGTACCTTGGTGCTGCCTCAAAGCCCAGGGCATTTATCTGAAGGCGGCGGAGGGTGCGTGGGGGGGTCCTGGAGCTCAGAACCCCACGGCCTAGCATCAGCTCCCCAAGAGGATGGCACGTGGTTTTGGACACCAGCTTCTCTTGGCATCAGTCTCCTGTAAAATGGGACCAAGTGCTTCTCTAACAGGCACCACTGGGTGATGCGGAGACTCTGCTTGTCCATCCAAACCCTCCCCATCTCCTCAATGCACAGTCAGGCTGCTTCCTTCCCGGATGTTCACAGCTTCCAGGCAGCAGCATGTGTCCTGTGCCAGGCCCTGGGCGCTGCTTTACATGTCTTGCCATATGTGTCTCAGGTGGATATGAGGCAGCGGGCACTGTCCCCACTTTATAGATGACAAAAATGGGAGGACTCATTGGAAGGACTGGGGGCACCCCACCCCTCGTACTTCCCTATGGCTTTTATCAGTTGAGCCTCTCATCAGTTCCATACACAGACACCAGAAGTGCAGGGATGAGCCAGCGTGGTCCTGCCCTCAAGCTGCTGTCAACCGGCTGGGGAGGCAAGCAGACCACGGCAGCTCGGGGAGGACAAGCTGCTGTGTCCCAGTGGAGGCCTGGTCCAAAGGGAGGCAGGGTTGGAAAGACTTTTGCGTTGGAGTTTGCCCAGTGAGGCTTGGGGGTCCCAGGAGGCCAGGAAATGGTGACTGGGGAGGGTGGGAGTACCAGGTGCTCCCCTCTATGACACCCTTGGCATGGCGTGCAAGGCCTTCTTCTCTTCCTTCCAGGCCAGATTTGCCTGTTGTTGTGCTAAGCTGGCTGCAGGGGACACATGTCCCTGCCTTTGCACATGCTGTTCTCATCGCCTAGCATGTTCTTCCCTTCCCTCTCCACCCACCAAGTGCTTGTTCATTGTTCAAGTCCCAGGTCAGATGCCCCTTCCTGAGAAGCCTTTCCAGAATACTCAACCCAGCCTCAGGCTGGTGATGGTCATTTTCTGGGCTTAGCAGTTTTGCTTCCCTCTGTCTGTCATACTGGTTGTCATTTCCCTACAAGAAACATGAGCTCCATAGGGGCAGGAGCTGGGCCTATTTTCTCTCTCTACCTCTGGCACCGGCCCAGGGCCTGACATAAAGGAGAGGCCTAGTTCTGTGGATACATGGATGCTCGAGTACATGCAAGACAGACAATGGAGGGATTGGTGGGTAGATGATGGGTGAAGGACGGATGATGACTGTGTGGATGGGTGACGGGTAGATGATGTATGTTAGATGAATGATAAATAGACAAGGGTTGGATGGATGACAGGTGGGTGGAGGATGGATGGATAGCTGGGTGATGAATAGATGATGGGCAGATGATAGATGTTGCTTAGGTGATGCATGGGTAGGTACATAGTGCTGAATGGCTGGATGCGTGTTAGGTGGAACGTGGATGGACAGATGCTGCATGGATGGATAAATGTCAGATGTTGGATGGTGAATGAATATTGGAGGGTAGATGGACGATGGGTGGATGGGGGAAGGTACATGGGTGTTTGGTGGGTGGTTATGATGGATCAATAGAGGATGGGTATATGAACGGGTGGCAGATGGTGGATGTCGGACAGATGAGGGGTGGGCGATGTGAAGTGCACATGGAATGGTTGGTTGGATGGATACATGGATCTACCATTGCTGGATGCTGGGTGGATGCTGGATGGGTAGATGATAAATGGATAGATGAAGTGAATAGATGATGGATCCCGGGGAGTGAGCCAGGCTAAGCTGTGTCCTTGCCTTTCTCCAGTTCCAACCAGAGGAGCCTGAGGAGTCAGAACCAAGCAGAGGCCAAGAATTCCTGACTGAGCAGAAGCAGGCAGACTCGGTAGTTGGGTCATGGGGATGGGCACATAGGGAGGGGAAGGGAAGGGAAGGGAAACCAGGTGGAGATGGGTTGAATTCCTTGAAAGAGCTCTGGGTCATCCAGACCTAGGCTGGTTCTGCCACAGGGTCATCTGCATGCATGGGGGGCCTTGAGAGGGGGCTCTGGAGGAGCTGGTCATGAGTCACCTCTGGCTCTGGGATGTGGGTAGGTGGATGATCCTGGGGTCAGAAGCCCAGGGCTGTTCTTCCAACTTGCTGGACTTCCCTGAAAAGGTCACTGCCTTTCCCTGGGAAATTGGTGATTTGGCCCTGATGGTTTCTGAGGACAAGGTCCTTCTGGTTCTAGTGGGCCGGGCCAAGCTGAGAGAACGAGCAGGGCTTTGGGAGCTGGGCTCAGAGGGCTGAGGAGGTACCACAGTCAGCTGGCCCTGGAGGGACCCAGGGTCCTGGAAGTAGGACAGATGTGTGCAGGGGGCGGGACCCACCAAGGCTGCTCCGAGGCCTGGCTGCAGCTGGCAGCACCGCTCTGCCCCACCCTCCCCGAGACCTGCCAAACAGACTGTTCTCATCACCCTCAGCCTCCGGAGAGGTGAGGTCAGAGCTGAGGGCCCTGGGAAGCTAGGGGGAGGGGGGAGGACAAGATGGACTATTTGGGGCTGTGCTTTCCTGTCCTCCTGTTCCTTGTGCTGCTGCCTGAAAAGCCAGGTGTGACGGAGAGCATTTGTCTGGCAGCCTGGAGCCCCCAATCCTGGCTCTGCTGCTAATCAGAGCTGGGAAGATTCTGCCCAGCCCCTCACTGTGCAGACAGGAAACAGAGGCAGGGGAGTCATGCCAGGTCACATAGCCAGCCAGTGGCCAGACTCAAACTAGAACCCAGGGCTCAAGACCCCCTCTCCGCTACACTGCTGCTTGGCTCTGCCCTCATTTCCTGCGTGGCCTCGCTCAGCAGTGCTATGACTGCTAGGGGGACGGGTCTTCCCATCTGTGACATGGAGAGGGGATGGGAACCCTGATCAGTAAAGGTGCTCTCAGCCTTCGTGGAGGCTGTGACAACTTTGCTCTTCCTCTTTCTGGGTTATTTCTTCACACTTCCTGGAGGCAGTTTGTGCACAAAGAAGAAAGAGCAATACGAGGGCCCCCTCTAGTCTCCACAAAATGGGGCTGTTCCAGCAACACGGAAAATCTCTCAACCCTCCTCTAGGCAGCCTCAGCTGGATAGCATTGATCATTGCCTCATTCATTCCCTCACATATACCCACATGCCCTTAGTGAGCACCTTCTGTATGCCTGCGTGCGAGTCAGAGGTGAGTGAGAGTGCCACCAGGGAGCTCAGTCTGACGAGACAGCTGCAGGTGTGGTGGGATTGTGACCAGGGGATGATAGCAGGAGGGGGCACTGTTTTCCCCAAAGCCCTCCTGGAACTGTGCTTTGGTGCCTCAAGTTCCACTTCCAAAGAACCTGCAGATTCTGGAGAGTTGGGACACTTGGGCTCTGTCCTACCTTTGCTATATGACTTTGGGCAAGTTCTCTGCTTTGCTGGGGCCTTGGTTTCCCCAACAAGGATGACTCCAAAGAGGGAGTATTTTGGAGCTCTGCCCGGGGGTGTCTGCAAAAGTCTGTGGCTCATTCCTTTCGTTCAAGCTGGGGTCACAACCTAAGGCCCCGAAGGCCAGACAGCTAACAAAGGGGAGAAGGGTGGGCCTGGGGACACTTGTGTGACCCTCGGCTCCATCCAGATGGTTGCTCATGGGGAAGATGGGCCCAGACTGCCCACATCTTTAGATATTTCAAGAGGAACTGGAAATACATGTTTATACATCAAACTCTCTTAATTACTTAACATTGGAATCTAATGAAAAATAATCTGAAAACACCATGTGGGTGGGACACACACCTGTGGTCTGCTTCCCCCCTCCCCCCGCTGGCAGCCAGGGTTAGACTGTCCAGGTGCAGTGCACAGCCACGGGGCAGAGCTGGGGAGCCCTGTCAGTCGGACACAGCATAGCGAGAACCAGTTACCCGGCTCTGTCCTCCGCAGCTCTGGGAAGGGAGGAAGATGGGGACCCTGGGTCTTTGCCTGGGGCATGGCAGAATGGGCAGGGGTGGCTACAGCCTGTAGCTACAGGCTACAGCCAGGGATGCCCCCATCCCGCCAAAGGGACCTGGGCCAACTCTGGACCCTGTTTGACAGGCAGACAAGAGGCCAGCAGAGGGCAAGGCTGGGAGTCCACTCAAGGGCCGACTGGTGACCTCATGGCGGATGCCCGGGGACCGGCCCACGCTGTTCAATCCGTTCCTGCTGTCTCTGGGGGTCCTCAGGTGGCGAAGGGTAGGCTGGCTCCAGCGGGGGCTGGAGGGGCGAGGGTGGATAGAGAGGGCGAGGGGAGGGAGGAGGTTGGTGTTAGGCAAAGAAGAGAGTGCTGGGGCTGAGAAGGAGGATTGTTGGGCCTCCACGTGAAAGGAGAGATGAAGTAGAGCTCTCAGGCTCCCCAGTCTCTGCAAGTGCGTGGGTCCCCACCTCCAGTGCAGGGCTGGGGCTGTTGGCTTTCGGGGTGAGGGGTGATGGAATAATCACACAGCTGAAAGCTTCCAATCAGCAAGTCCCACCAGCCCTGGGCCCAGGAGAGCCAGGTGGGGGAGGGGGAGAAGGGAGGGTGGCCATCAGGGGACTCTGGGATTGCAAAGTGAGTTGCAGACCTGGCCCTGAGCCAGTTTCACAAACATCTGGCCTTACGTAACCCTCCCCTGCCTGGAGAGGCTGTAAACACTCTGGCCTCTGGTTGGGGTTTCCCCAATAGCAGGGCGGGGAGGTGGCTGTAGCCTGTGACTGGTCCCTTCCACCCCCTTCACATCTGCAGGGCCACAGGCTGGCTCCTGGGGTCTCTTCTCTCGGTGACAGGCTGACTCTCTTGCTCACTACTGGAGGCTCTGGGTCCAGCACTAGGCCGGGTATGCTCAGACAGCGTAAAGGGGAAGGGGCTGAGGCTCAGGGAGGTCAGCTGACTTGCCTGAGGCTGCACAGCTAGGGTGTACAGGAGCTGATTTCTTCATTCCTGGATAAGAGAAGGGTTGCAGCTAAACTCTCACCTGTGAGCCTCAGGTGCCACATTTGTCTATTGGAGAAAAATCTTCAGAGACTCTCAGGGATGCAGGGAGGGCTCGGGGAGACCAGGATCCACAGAAGTCGGTGCGGAGGGAGGTTGTCCAAACACTAACTTTCCCATCCACTCTACAGTTTCCTTCCTGCTGCTCTTTGAGGGTTAAGGCACTCAGCTGGTGCCTTCAAGCCATGGGCAGGCATTCCCTTATCAGACTAACTAAAGGTCACCAACACACAGCAAGTCTGGCAGGTGGGGCCAGGTAAGTCCTCTCCTCAGTAGAGAGAACAGGGAGAGAAGTGGGGAATAGCACTCTGGGATAATAATGGTGATGACCAGCAATTATTGTACACCTACTATATGCCCAGCCCCGAGCTCAGTGCATGGCATGCCTGATTGTTTGATCCTTACTACCAGGTGAGATTAGATTCATATTGTCCATTTTACAGATGAGGATATGAGACTCAGAGAGGAAAAGTCACTTGTTCCAAGTGACACAAGGGACAAGAGGCAAAGCTGAGATTCAAACCCTGTTCTGGCTGAACTCAGAGCCAAATGTTTACAGCACCCCCTCCCCCATTGCCCTGAGCCCTCCTGCAGTCCCTAGAGTCTCTGCAAATCTTCCCTGTTACACAGATGTGACAACTGAGGCTTGGTGAGTGCCACAGCAGTTGTTCTCTCATCTGGGAATGAGGAAAGTCAACAGCTAGGGATAGAACTGCCAGCAGGGCTTCCCAGACAGTTACTTAGAACAGCCCATCTCTTGGGCTGAAGTAGTGAAATTAGCCCAAGGCCAAGAGCCAGAAAAGCCTGGCCTTGAGTTCTGTCCTGCCTCTAAAATGTTGCCCGCTTTAGGCCACTGTCTCCCTTCTCTGAGCCTTACCTCATTATCCTCAACAGAGTAACAGCTGGAGGCTGGATAACCCCAAAGTTTGTGACTCTGGTCTCTACCAGTTTAATAACTCACTCCTGGGGCTGTGCCATCTCTGTCCTGCCAGAATGAGTTGTGGTCCCCTCCTTTGTGCATTCATTTGTTTGACCCATGTTTACTGAGGATGTACTGTGGGCTGAAGCCCTGGACTGGCTGCCAAGATACAGACAAAAAACACTCCAGCCCTGCCCACAAAGAGCACAGCCAGGTGAGGATGCTGACATGTAACTGGCTGGAACACAGTGTGGTCATCCCTTCAGTGGGGAAATGCATTGATGCAGGGAGCACTGGACAAGGAGTTTCTAAGTCTGCTGTACACTTCCTGTGGGCTGAGACTTGAAGGGAGAGGTTTTCCAGGCAAACACACATTTAGACGGGGGTGTGGGGAGAGAGAATGAGTATATGGGTGTGTGTGTGATTGTGGTGTGTCGGGGCACAGAAGACAGGAAGGGGAGTGGTCCAGACATGGCAAAGCACATGTGCAGTGAGTAGGTACAAAGGACCTGGCTCATCCTGGGAATTCCCCAGAGTCCGGTGTGGTTGTCCCTGTCATGTCAAATGTGCGTGTGGAAGGATGGAGGAGGGCAGGCAGGGGACAGATTATGGTGGATGCTGGCTGCCTAGGACAGGAATGTGGAGAGGATCTATCAGCACTAGTGACATATGGAAGAACTTTGAGCAGGGAGTGGTCTGGGCACTGGATTAAGGGTACTAGAAGGGAAGTCCCAGAGGTCAGGAAACCAACCAGGAGGCTGGTGCTATTAGGTGCCGAGGCCACTAGGCCAGGAGCTTGCTGGTGGGTGAGATCTGTCTGTTCACTCAATCTCCCAAGGACTGAATACCTGAGTAAGGTGCAGGAGTACCGTGGGAAAACTCAGCATTAGTGCCAGAAGGCCAGTTTCTAGAGTTAGATGGACTTACCCATAGCCTCATTCCTAAAGGGGGAGAGCTTCCAGAAGAAAATGTTAGGAAAGAATTTCAGCTCCTTGGGCCTCCATTTCTTTATCTGCAAAATGGGGTAATTATAAGAGCAATAATTTTTGAACCCCAAATCAAGATGGCAGAGTAATTGAAATGGCCATTATTGCAAGTGCTCCTGGTCCCTAAGGATAGCTAACTAATAATAAAGAGATTGTCATGGGTCCTTTACTAGAATTAACACCAAATTCTCTTTTTTTGAGACAGAGTCTTGCTTTGTTGCCCAGGCTAGAGTGCCCTGGCATCAGCCCAGCTAATTTTTTCTATATATTATTATTTTTTTTTTTTTTTTTTGAGACAGAGTCTCACTTCATTGCCCAGGCTAGAGTGAGTGCCGTGGCGTCAGCCTAGCTCACAGCAACCTCAAACTCCTGGGCTGAAGCAATCCTGCTGCCTCAGCCTCCCAAGTAGCTGGGACTACAGGCATGTGCCACCATGCCCGGCGAATTTTTTCTATATATATTTTAGTTGGCCAATTGTTTTCTTTCTATTTATAGTAGAGATGGGGTCTCGCTCTTGCTCAGGCTGGTCTCGAACTCCTGAGCTCAAAGGATCCGCCCACCTCGGCCTCCCAAAGAGCTAGGATTACAGGCGTGAGCCACCGCGCCCGGCCCTCTATATATTTTCAGTTGGCCAATTAATTTCTTTCTATTTTTAGTCTCACTCTTGCTCAGGGTGGTCTCTAACTCCTGACCTCGAGTGATCCACCCGCCTCAGCCTCTAAGGATGCTAGGGTTACAGGCGAGAATTACAGGCGAGAGCCACCGCGGACACCTAATTCTTAAGGCAACCTCACAAGGTAATAGTATTACCCCATTTTACAGAGGCTGAAAATGTGGCAGGCACCAAGGAGTTAAGTACCCTGCCTAAGGCCACACACGGCTTGAACCACTATTACCTAGTGCATTTTGCAACACATTCCACCAAGGTCCCTCCTCATCTGCAGGACTAACTCCCGCAGGCAAAGGTCCTCAAGCAAGTACTCTGGAAACTTGAGAACCCGGACCGATGCCCTTAACCCAAAAGGACCCGCTTGTGAGGAGTGGGCTTTGCGGGAGGCCCTACCATTCAAGACCTCACTTGGCGTCCAGCTTACTTGCTAGGAAATTCCTCTCTTCTTACTGTGTGACTTTGGGCAAGCGGGTAACCTCTCTGAGAGTCCGTCCGTTTTCTCTTAGTAAGATGGGGACAAGCAGACTTCCTTCTCAGGTATGTGATAAGGACAAACGTCGATTACGCAGGTAACCATCGGGGTTCGGCGAGTGGGACCTGCTGAGTCCTTAGCACTGGGTGCCTTGCCCACGTCCTGGTCGGGCGGCTCCGGCTGGGGCGGGGAGCGTCGTCGGGGCGACGAGAGGCCACTCCCTGTCCCCCTCCACGCCCGCCCCCTGGCGGGACGCAGTCACCTGCGCGCCGGGCCCTCCCTTCCTCCCTACGCGGCCGCGGCCGCCGCCCGCCCCACTCCCGCCCCTCCCTCGGCCCCATCCGCCCGCGGCCGCCGCCCTCGCGCCCGTCCCGTCGCGGCAGGCCCCGCCCCGCCCCGCCCGGCCCGCGCTCGGGTTGGCCCGCCCGCCGCCCCGCGGCTGTTTGTCCCGGCGTCCCCGCCGCCCATTGGCCCGCCCGGGTCCTCCCAGGAAGTTTGAAAAAAAAAAAAGTTTTATGGGCGGATGGAAGCGGCCGGGGCAGCGCCGGGGAAGGGCAGGGCCGGCGGAGCGGCGGCGGGCGGCCGAGAGGGGCGGCGGCGGCGGGGTGGCCGCGCCGCGGAGCCCGGCTCGAGAGCCCCGCGCACCTCGCTGCCCGCGGCTCCCGCCGCCCCGGGGCGCCGCCATGACGGTGAGTGCCCCCGGCCGCCCCTCCCGGCGCCTCCTCGCGTCCCTCCCCGCTGCCGAGGGGCGCCTGGCCGGAACGCAGGGCGACCTCAGAGGCTCGGGCGGCCAGACCTGCCCCGCCTTCCCCGCGGCCGCCTCCGCCCCTTCCCTCGCCGACCGCCCCTAGGAACCCAGGCGACCCCCAAGACCTGGGAACGCCCGTCCCGGGCACCGCCCCTCCTGCCCCCGTCCCGGGTGGATTCGGCCGGCCCTCTCCCACCTGCCCTCCAGTCCCCTAGGGAAGACCTGACCCCCCAAGCTGCCAGGGGCTCCCGGGGCTGCGCGCCGCGGGAGGAGCGGGCCTGGGCCTGGGGCTGGGGACGGGCGCTCCGTGGCTCGGAGGGGTCGCGCAGACCCGGGCCTGGGAAGAGTGGCGGCCTGCGTGGGCGCTGGCCCGAGGTTGGGTGAGTGAGAAGGGCGGGACCGCCGCACCCCACGGTCTGGGAGCCCGTCCTGGGACTTCTGAGCGCGGGATGCCGGGTTTGCCCCTGCCCCCTCCCTCAGCAGCGCCGGAGCCTGGGGCGGGGCGGGCCTGCGATGGCAGGGGTTTGCCTTTCTTGTGGGGTGAGCTTTACCCAAGCTCTATCAATTCCTGTGCCTTGATTATCACATTGAGCCTCTCAGCTGAGTTCACTGTACTCCCCTTTCACAGCAGGATAAACTGAGGCGTGGGGAGGGGCATTGGTGAGTTCCCTGAGGTCACCGCAAGTGTAAGGGAAGGAGTAGCCCCTTTCCAGGTCAGTCTGGCCTCCTGACCATGATGTTCTGGAAGGGAGAGGTGGGGTTGCTTTTGATTTCTGGCCAGAATCATAGGGAGGCTCTGACAGCCTGGTGGCCCTCCTGGGGGGAGGATGAGCCAGCTGTGTGTGTGTGCACTTGTGGGTCCTCCTTCAAGTGAGTGGAGACCCTGATGCGGAGTGGGCTGGGCTGCTGGGGGGCGTGGCACTCGGGGCCCCTGCCCTGTGAGTGTGATGGCCTGGCCTCTGCGCTGGACTTCCTCAGTCTCCGCACATCCTGCCACCTCCCTGCCACCTCCCTGCTGGCCCTTCCTGTTGTCAGCAGCCTCCCCTTCCCTGTCAGGAGCAGGAGGGATGTGGGGGGAGGAGCTGAGTCAGTGTCCTGGGGCCAGGAGGAGGGTGTTTGCTTCGCCCACTGGGTGCCTGCCAGGCCCCGAATTGGGTGCTTCACATCACCACATTTGATCCTTTAAGATTGGTGGTAACATCCCCATCAAACAGATGAGGAAACTGAGGTGCAGAGAAGTAACATGCCCCAGGTGACGTAGTTGGTCCCTAGCTGAGCCAGAATTATATCCAGGTCTGTCCCAGTTCTCATTCCTGGGAGAAATAAGGCATGTACACAGTTGCCTCTGCTCGGGCAATGTGTGTGCGGCAGGGTAAGGCTGCCGGAAGCAGCATGTGGGGTGCTTGGAGGAGTGACAGCACATCCCTGCTGGTGGGAGGAGGGCTTCCCAAGGAAGGTCCACCTGTGACTGTAGGACTTTGTCAGGTGGAGGTGGCCCTGGGAGGATCGAGCAGTGTGGACGAAGGCTGGTGGTTATGTTTGGGGAATGGCGAAAGCAGAGAAGGGGCAGGGAGGGAGGGGCTCAGAGCTCAGGAGAGCAGCATGGGCTTTGGTCAGGGGCGGTGGAGAGCCTTGAAAGGTTTTGGAGCAGAAGAGGCTCATGATCACTGGGGCTGGTCACAGAGGCTCACGCCTGTAATCCTAGCACTTCGAGGGGCCAAGGGTGGAGGATCACTTGAGGTCAGGTTGAGACCAGCCTGAGCAAAAGCGAGACCTTGTCTGTACAAAAAATGGAAAAATCAGCTGGGTGTGGTGGCTCGCCTTGTAGTCCCAGCTACTCAGGAGGCTGAGGTAGGAGGATTACTTGAGCCCAGGAGTTTGAGGTTGCTGTGAGCTCTGATGACACCACTACACTCTAGCCCAGGCGATAGAGCGAGACCCTGTCTGAAAAAAATGAAAAACAAAAAAACAACAGTGTTCACCGGGTTCACCCTGGCTGCCATCCAGACCTGAGCCTGCTCCAAGCTCGTGTTCCTTCTGTACACCCTCTTCCTCTCCCCTGGTCCCCTTCCTGACCCCATGCCCTGGGCTCAGGGGTCCGTACAGAGCAGTGGCACAGGTGTGTGAGTGGGTGACTGGTGAGGCTGGGGCTGGGCCTGGAGTCAGGATCCTCTTCTCCCCTTTGCCTTAACCTGTGTGCAGCTTTGCCCCAGAGCCGCGTTCCCCAGCTACTGCTGGGCATCAAATTATACACCTGCTCGCTTGTTTACTGTCTGTCTCTCCTAAGATCCACCAGGCCGGGACCACAGCTCTCGTTTGCAGCTGATTTCCTGGCCTAGAATAGTGTCTGATGCTTTTTTAAAAAGTTCTTTTTTTCTACAAACACTCCTTGAGCCCCCTGTCTGTGTCTGGTCCTGGGGGACAAACAGTGTGTGTCCTGAACACACACTGCGTGGCATCTAGTCTAGCCTTCAAGGGATACATACATGGCCTCCAGATAATCGGGTGCCACAGAGGCTCGCCAAGGGGCTGTGGGGGGGCACCACAGGGGCAGCTGGTGGGGTGGTGTGTGGTACGCACTGGGAAAGGGACCTCAGAGGTGGCAATTAAGCTGGTCTTAAGGCCTGAGCAGGGTCTTGCCGGTCGGCGAGGAGGCAGCCCAGCGTTTCAGGCAGAGGACACGGGCACCTGTGAAGGGCTGGGAGTCCTGGCATGCTGGGGATCTACAAGCCTGTGCAGTGGTACAAATGGGGGTCCCCTCAGCAAGGGGAGGCCAGGCTGGCAGGGCGCGTTGCGGCTGTTGTGCCATCCCGAAGCAGCTGGACTTCGTTTTGAAGCTACCTGGGCCCATCTTTGGAGATTTTAAGCAGGCTTGCGATGCTAGGCCTTTTTGAGTGAGTCCCCCTGGCGGTGTCCTTAGCAGCGCTGTGTCTGTGGTCCACGCCAGAGGCGGGGCTGACCTTGGCCTAGGTGGGGGCGCTGTGTGTGAGGCTGCAGCAAGAGACGGGTTACCAGGCCAGGCGCGGTGGCTCACGCCTGTAATCCTAGCTCTCTGGGAGGCTGAGGTGGGCGGATCATTTGAGCTCAGGAGTTCGAGACCAGCCTGAGCAAGAGCGAGACCCCATCTCTACTATAAATGGAAAGAAATTAATTGGCCAACTAATATATATAGAAAAAATAATTAGCCGGGCATGGTGGCGCATGCCTGTAGTCCCAGTTGCTTGGGAGGCTGAGGCAGTAGGATTGCTTGAGCCCAGGAGTTTGAGGTTGCTGTGAGCTAGGCTGACGCCACGGCACTCACTCTAGCCTGGGCAATAAAGTGAGACTCTGTCTCAA
>VSMD01064726.1:0-14383 GCA_008750895.1 Mirza zaza | reverse complement strand
GTCAAAAGGTAGGGTTATAGATTTTACTTGTCGGCCGGGCGCGGTGGCTCAAGCCTGTAATCCTAGCTCTCTGGGAGGCCGAGGTGGGCGGATCGTTTGAGCTCAGGAGTTCGAGACCAGCCTGAGCAAGAGCGAGACCCCATCTCTACTATAAATAGAAAGAAATTAATTGGCCAACTAAAATATATATATAGAAAAAATTAGCCAGGCATGGTGGCACATGCCTGTAGTCCCAGCTACTTGGGAGGCTGAGGCAGCAGGATTGCTTGAGCCCAGGAGTTTGAGGTTGCTGTGAGCTAGGCTGACGCCACAGCACTCACTCTAGCCTGGGCAACAAAGTGAGACTCTGTCTCAAAAAAAAAAAAAAAAAAAAAATATAGATTTTACTTGTCTATAAGTTCTATGCATTGAACCATCATAATTCTGTTTTTTAATAGCAGACTTACAGCAGTTATTTATACAAACAATAGTTTGTATAATTTAAATGTTAAGAAGAAAAGTATGATAGAGACTATAACAAGGAATGGCAGCTTGAAAGGGATTTCCCAGTCCAGTAGGAAGCCAATTATTATAAATAGATCGACACCAGGATCAGTACTTCATACATCTTGTAACCATTTAGCTTGTTTGGAAATTCTTTCTATACGAGTTTTTACTTGACCTGAAGTGTTGATGTAAGTGTGGCAGGTGGTACAAGCCACTGCACAGACTTCTCATTCCTTGTTTGGCTAGGAGAAAATCTAAAGCAATTCTATTATCTAATACTACTTGAACCAGGGAGTTCAGAGACTTTTGTTTGGCCGCAAGATTTTTTGCAGTGTCTTCAGCTATCTGCCCAATGGTGGCAGTCAGGTTTTTAATCATGTTCCTGTTGACATAAACCCCAACACTTGTAATTAATATTCCTAGGATGCTTGGTCCTGTATTATATCCTGCTAGCATAGGCTTTTAGTTTTATAATGAAGAGAGAAAGAGGGTCTTTCAGTATGTTTATGTAAGGATAAGGGGGTTACAAAATGTCCTAGCAAGCATGAACCTTCTATGAATAAGCTTTCCAGGCAACAGTGTACCCGTCCCTGTGCAGGCAGATCAGACCCTATGCTATATACAACACATAGCCTGGTGGGGGGGGGGGGCGGCACAGGTGATACCCCCAAGGGTGTGTTCATCAATAGATTCATTCATAGGAAGTGCTGACAATACTGAACCATGTGTCATTTCCTTTGCAAACTCTCCAGGATCCATTTACGTGATATTTTAAACATAAGTATTGTTGGCATAGTAGGGACATATTTTTAACTTTATTTATCTGATCTAAACTACATTTGTCTAGCCAGTAGTTCACAGATCAAAGAGGTCCTGTAGTATAGAACAGGTTTCCAACATTAATAACAGGACAAATTAAAACAAGGGGTGTTAATGTTTGGGTCTTGAAACCATTGGATCCTGAAAGTAAACAGGGAAAGACATTGGTCTAGATAAATGGTGACATTGGGAACATCTGAGAAGTTAGTGACAAGTGTTATCTGTGGCATTTATTTATCATGGCCGGGTGTGGTGGCTCACGCCTGTAATCCTAGCACTCTGGGAGGCCCAGGCGGGTGGATCACTCAAGGTCAGGTGTTCGAAAACAGCCTGAGCGAGACCCCGCCTCTACTAAAAATAGAAAGAAATTGACCAACTAAAAATATATATACAAAAAATTAGCTGGGCATGGTGGCACATGCCTGTAGTCCCAGCTACTCGGGAGGCTGAGGCAGTAGGATCGCTTGAGCCCAGGAGATTGAGGTTGCTATGAGCTATGCTGACGCCACGGCACTCACTCTAGCCTGAGCAACAAAGTGAGACCCTGTCTCAAAATACATAAATAAATAAAAAATATCATGAATGGATCTGGGAAGCTGGTGGCAAATCTAGCAATCCAATAAGCTTCCTCCAGTGGCAGCACTCTGGGATAGCTTAACCAAAGTGATATCATACCATTTTATGCATTGGGACAGAGGGACAGTCACAAAAAAGGTAGAAAAGGGGCTAATAGAGCTCTGAGAGTAAAGGAAAGCAGGGATGACCATTTTAGCTATTCAGAAAATTGAACCAAGGGAAAAACCATGAATCCCATGCATATTCAGGGGGTTTATCAGACAAACTTTGAACACTGTCTTTAAGGTAATAGAGCAACTGACTAATAAGGAATAATCATGTCCTCAGGAGAAGGTCATAAGCCTTGCCTAGTTCTGAAAATGACAGGAAAAGAGAGCTCAAAGATAGCTAAACATTCAAATTATCTAGTTTCAAGGCAAAGAATGAATTACATTAATTTAGGTAGAATCATGCTTATTAAATGAGTCTCAGTATCTTTGAATACAGGCCTGGCCCTGTGTCTCATGAATGCAGTTCACTTTGTCACCTTTTCCTGGGCCTAAATACAAGGAAGGATTTGGTTAACTTGAGTTTGATGTCAGATACCAGCATTGATTTCCAAGACTCAGCAGAGGCTGGCAATTTCTTCAGATGAGATATGTGCACCCAGGAGTCAACTTCCTGTAACTTAGCAGCTTAAGGATTAATTAATAACACCTGATAAGGACCCTTCTGATGGAGCAGGAGAGAATCTTTTAATTGATGTCTCTTCCAGTACATGCAATTACCAGGCTGAAGTTGGTGATGCTGGAATTCATGACCTGCTTGGAAACCGTGAAAGGATGGTAAACCTTGCATTGATAGATTTTTATAGCTTTAATGAGCCCCCAGAAATGAACCAGGAGTTCCCCCTATAATTGGGTAGGAGAAAACATTTCCTGGCCTAAGTGCATAGGTTGTCCTGTAATTTTGTCTAGGGGCTGAAAGTACAATTTTTTGTTTTATCCATTTCCTTTTTTCAGACTCTGAGACTGTCTTTTGAGATAGTGAGAGTCTGCAAAGGAGATCTTCAGATGGGGAGGGGCAGGAGGAGGAGCAAGGCGAGAAGAGCAGGTAGTGTGTGGAGTAAGCATAATTGGGAAATTATACTGCCACATCCGCTAAGTGGTTGCATTTGTTGCCTTCTGCCTTGTCAGAGGAATGTCCCTAGACTTTGATAATGGCTAGGGCTTGAGGAGCCTAAATGGCATTTAAGAGAGCCAAAGCAAAGTCTTTGTTCTTTATAGGCTGTCCAGAGGAAGTAAAAAAATCTCCTTTGTTTCCAGAGCATGCCAAAACCACAGGCAAGTCCAGAGGAAGGCATACCTGCTGTCTGTATAAATGTCTGCCATTTTAGCCTTGGCTGGCAGGCAGTCCTGAGGGAGGGCATGTAGTTCTGCCTGTTGGGAGGTCAGGCACCTGACAGGGGACCTGATTTGATGGTTTCTATGCAGAATTTTTAAGAAAGGATCCATCAGTGTACCAGATAAAATCTGGACTGGGAATGGGGGTCTCCTCTAAGTCTTCAAGGGATAAAAGAAGGGAAGGGCATCTGTAAAGGCAACACAGTCATGGGGAACATCTTTTCTTGGTAAAGGCAAAAGGGTGGCTGGATTAAGGAAGTTGCAACAAACCAAGTTAGAAGATGAGGAAAAAAGTATCTAAATGGAGGTCAACTGGCTGGCTGAAATATGCCCAGTATGGTAAGTGTGAACTAAAATGCTCACCCCCCCACCAGCTGACTGAATGGACCCCCCCCTCGTGGCCAAAGGAATATTCTAGGGCAAAGTTGCCTGCCAGGAGGAGGGAGGTCAGAGATGCCTTATCATGCCCCCCTCCCTTCTTGGAGGCATCCTTTGTAACCCATTAACAGGCCTAAGGGTATGCAAGACAAACCTGCAGGCCCTCAATTTGCAACAAATGGTGGCTTATCTCTGGTAAACAGTTTATGTTAAAACATTCCAGGTCTTTAGACAAAGCTTCATGTCTTTAGCCAATTACAATCTAAAGAATCTTTAAACCCAGCTATAACCTGTAAGCCCCCACTTCGAGATGGCCCTCCTTTTTGGGCCAAACCAATGTATGCCTCCCACACCTTGATTGATGGCTTTACCCGTAACCCTTGTCTCTAAAATGTATAAAAACCAAACTGTAACCCAGCCACAGCAAGTCCACTTGCCCAAGGCCTCTTGGCAGTGGCTCCGGGTGATGGTCCTCAAATTTGGCTCAGAATAAATCTCTTTAAAATTATTTTGCAGACTTTGGCTTTTTTCCGTTGACATAAGAGATGAGAAGGGCTTCAATTGAATGAGGAAAATACAGAGTGAGAGAGGATCCTATTATTAATTTTTTGGTAGCCTTAATGAGGGTGGAGGGGGCAGAGTGGCAGTCCTTGGGCCACTGAGTCTAACTATTGACTATAATTCCCAATGGGCTGACTGCTACCCCCATGGAGCTGAGTTATGACTCCCCTTCCTTATGTTCATGGAAAAAAAGGGAAAAAGGGAGATAATAATTTGGATGTCCTAGAGTAAGGGGTGAGGCTAATTGATCTTTTGGGTCCCCAGAGTGCTTGCTTTTAGTCTCAGCTGCTGTGCCTCCTGGCCTGCAGCTTGCAACCCAGCATAAGAAATAAAGTTCTCCTTTCCAAATTTATAGATCTCATGATATTAAGTCAACAAGTAGAATGGCCCAGATCATAAGAAATTGTCATCTGGTTTCTTTACAAGAGAAGGAAATTAGATAAAGAAGGGGGAAGGCTGAGAAAATTTACCCAGTGAAATTTTCTGCCTAAAATAATCTTTCACAGAGGTTCAGTCTGTGGTAACCTACTGTCATTGATCATTAGGAAAATAGAAATGGTTTGTGTCTCTTCTAGTCCATTTCCCTTTTGTGCAGTGTAGAAGAAACAATTATTCACGACACACGTTAAAGACCATAAGGAAGCCTTTATTCAAGGACTAGTACAGTGAGGGTTTTGCAGAAGGAGACTGAGATTGGGCTCAACTCTGAATACAAGGACAAGTGAGGATTTATAGCTACCCAATAGGGTGAGTATCAACAGACAAAAAATTACTAATAGGAAACATCGGACTTAAGGGAGGATTCTGGCTTAACCCAACTTGGCAGATTCTTGCTGAAGGCAGGCCAGAATGATAGGATTTACAAAATGGGAGATAAGGAATTGATCAGGGATTTTCACTGAACTGATCCAGTGGAATTCTTCCTAAAACTGGACCCAGTGGGCCAAGGACAGAGTCCAAGGTTGGGGCTTGGTCAAGAAGCCAGCTCAGGACAGTCTGATTCAGGTTTAGTCAAGGAGAGAGACTTTGTCAGCAGCAAAGAGCTTAGAATTTTTCCAAAGCAATCTTTTACTAGAAAACAAAGTGAAAAGCAAATTTAACAGGTAAACATTTATGCCTGTAATTTTAAAAGGTAATTAAAGATTACATTGGAGACTCAATTTATGAAGCCATTCCTTGTCCTCTCTCAACCCTAACAGAAATGGATGTTAAATGGGATGCTAAATTGTTCGGCAATGCCTACCCTGAGGCAGATGCTGGTTGAGATCAATTCCAGGTGATACAACTTCTTCCTAGAACAGTCTTCTGAAGGGTCCGTTGTTCAGGTTGATTCAGTGTACTTAAACTTCTAAATTCAGGTTTGGTTGCAAGTGTGTCTTGGGCTTTAAGATACACTGCACTGGCTCAGCCACCAACTTCTTCCCTCTTCTGTAAGAATGGTTCATATAGGTGACATATAGTCCTCTTCTTTCTGACATATGATTTGCCTAAAGTGCATTCCTTAGCCAATTATTAGAGCTGCTTCTATCCTTTGATGAACATGGTGCTTTACCTAAGCTAGGAAGTTTGGTGGCAAATATCTTCTTTTTCTGGACTCTATGTGAGTCACGTCTGTTTTCTCTAAGTTCTCCTCTTATATTTAATGGCCTCTGAGATACAAACCACTTCCTCACCCACCTACCCACGAGCAAACATCGACGCAGTGATTAAGATAAGTCAAAACAGAAGGACCAAAGAAAAGTTCAAATTCATCTACTGGATTTTGGGGGGTTGTTTTCTTCCTCTTTTTCAAATTGACTACAACACACACGTTAAAAAGAGCGCAAATCATAACCGTGCTTGTGCATTTTCACAAACAAACACACTCTCGTGAATCCAGGACCTAGATCAAGAACCAGAACACTGATCATCAGCATTCACCCAGACGCTTCCCCGTGCTTTTTTCCATTGACTGGCCCTTTCAACCTTTAAAAAGCAGGAGAGTGCAAGTCCTGGGCCCCCTAGCCTTGGTTAGCGACCTGCAAGAACCGTGAAAGCGCTCCTCTTACCAATAAACTTGAAGCGAGTCATGACTGTTGCCGTAGGATCGCCCCGGCGGAAGCGGAAGTGGCAGGCAGCAGCTCCGCCCTTCCAGCTGAGTCGCCTGGTGCCACAACCCCAGGCTTCCGGTTTCCCGGTATCCCCTGCGGCCGCTGAAGGGCAGCTGGCTGTCATGGCGTTCTCGGCGCCCGTGGCCTACCTGACCCATAAGCAGAAGGTGTTGAGGCTTTATAAGCGGGCGCTACGCCACCTCGAGTCGTGGTGCGTACACAGGTAAGAGAGGGGGACCCAGGGCCTGGGAAGGAGGTGATCTCGGGGACTCCATGTAGGCCGAGAAGTGCCAGGGGATGGGGCAGCTCAAGGACTTTAGGGACACATTGGAAGGCGGCCTCTCGTTCCGCAGAGCCCGCCCAGAGACGCGGGTTCGAATGTGGGCTCACCGCCCATAGCTGCGAGACCTTGCAGAGTTGCTTATCTGGTCGGGTCTTAGTTTTCTGTAAATTAAACCAGAGTCAGGACACAGCGCAAAGGTTGCTTGGAGTTTAAATTAAACAAAGAAATATGTCTAAAACTGTAATTGTCACAGGTCCAGCTTTCACGAAATGATACCTCTGTGATCTCATA
This sequence comes from Mirza zaza, assembly GCA_008750895.1. Taxonomy (NCBI): domain Eukaryota; kingdom Metazoa; phylum Chordata; class Mammalia; order Primates; family Cheirogaleidae; genus Mirza; species Mirza zaza. The sequence continues at coordinate 7,517 of VSMD01064726.1, read as the reverse complement.
TTAACAACGATATGTGCAAATTGTGTTGTTCAGTCTGCAAAACAATTGTAGGAGTTAGGGATTATTTTAGCCTTATTTTACAGATGAGGAAATAGGCAAAGAGAATAATTTGTGCGAGGCCATAGAGCTAGTTGGTAGCCAAGCCAGTATGAAAACTTAAGTGTGACTCCAAGGCATTATCATTGTCCTACCCTCCTATCAACTGTTCTGTTTTTAGCTTCATCCAGTCCTTTTCGTTATTTTCAAGTCTTTTTTTTACCGCCCACGTAGTTCCACTCTTTCCTCCTCTATGCATCTGAGATGAACTAGTCTTAGAACATACTGTTAAAATATGTAGATTTGCATGACCTAAATGCAATGTAAGGTGAGTTGACAACCCAAGATGTTTGAATGCGATGCCCCCACTCTTGTCAGAATTTTAAAACCTAGTTTCAGGAGAAGGACTTCTGGGAAAACCCTCTAAATGATAGAAAACTGGGTAGAGTTGCAGAGGATATCCTTGAAGTCCAGACTGCATATTTGTGATTATTAGAAAGTCCTGGACATATTTCTCTTTGCTAGGCAAGAAGATAGCTATGTATAGGGTTGCAGGATTGTTAATTTCTTCCCTGAGTTTTCCTTATTCATTTATTTGACAGAATTTGCAATTCAGGTTCTATGATGGATGCCAAATAACTTAAAGTTAGTAAATCCTTTTTTGAGCTTCGGCAGCTCATGGATTAGTGTGGAAAATGCACATATAAACAAATAGATAACAGGATTATAAGATCAGTCCAGTCAGTCTTATAAAGATGAAGGAAGTCAAGCCTTCAAGAATTCAGATATCCCAACACAAAGACATTATCAAAGTTTGGGGTAATGACTATCCTAATTACCCTGATTTGATCATAACTCATTGTATGCATGTGTCAGAATATCACATGTATCCCATAAGTATTTACAATTATTAGGTCATTAAATATGAAGTGTCCGATTTAAAACCAAAAATGTAGCTTATTATATCTCAAACTGTAAGCAATACAATTAACCAAAGTATGCACCTAAACTGTCCACACGGTTTTGCCATCTTAATGATAGCTTGTTTATGTCAGCAGTGAAGAAACCTGGAGAGTGAGTGGCAATGAAATTACGAAAGGCATTTTCCACAGCTTGTTGAGGACTGAATATTTTTCCTTGCAAGAAGTGGTCCAAAGCCTGGAAGAAGTGGTAGTCAGTTGGTGCAAGGTCTGGTGAATATAGTAGATGACAGAGAGTTTCCAAGTCCAGCTGCTATAGTTTGAGCAGCATTGTTTGTGCAACATGTGGTCAGTCAAGCATTGTCTTCAATTGTCTGTTATACAGTCTGGACTGCTTAATCACAAGCATCCTCATCATTTCATCCAATTGGTTGCAGTAGACATCTGCTGTAATCTATTGTTCAGGTTTCGTATGGCTATGGTGGATAATACCAGTACTGGACCATCAAACAGACACCATTAGCTTTTTTGATGAATATTCAGTTTTAGACTGTGTTTTAGCACTTCATCTTTATTCTAACCATTGTGTCAAACACCTGCAATTGTCAAAAAGAATCCATTTTTTATCACATGTAACCATACGTGTAGAAATGGTTCATCTTTATTTCGTGACAGCAAAGAAAGGCAAGCTTTGAGATGATTTCCTGTCTGATGCTTGTTTAATTCACGCAGAACCAATCTATCCAGCTTCTATACCTTGCTGATTTGTTTCAAATGGTCCAATATTGTTGGAAAAGTAATGTCAAACCTTGCTGCTAATTCACACATAGGTTGAGATGGATTCGCTTCCACTACAGCTTTCAGCTAATCATTATCCACCTTGGTCTCAGGTCGCCCACATGGCTCATTTTCACGATGAAAATCACCAGAACAGAACTCAAACCATCAACATACTGTGCATGCTTCATTGATATTTCAAGTTGCCTGCACTGCATTGGTTCCACAGTAGAACTCATATTAAAAAATAACATGAATTTTTTACTTATATGCATGGTTTCACAAAATTACTCTAAAAATTTTTTGAAAGATAATCACAAGCCAAAATATGCATTTGCAAGACTGAGGGTGTATCTTCACAATAAAAATAAAACAAGAAGTGTCAAAGTGAAATACCAAAGATATCAACTGTAAAACTTAGTTTTTAAGGAAATCGGACATTTCATACTTTATAACCTTACTGTTATGTATCAATTTTTAAAAGTTGAACATAAATAAAAAGAATTCTGGTAATCCTGAGCTACAGCTGGGAATATTGAAGTCCATAGCCCTGGAGAAAATGATAAAACTAGCTACAATGAAAGCACCGGCTCAGCATTTTTAAATCTGACATTTTTCTCAGTCCTTGCTTAAATTCCTTCCTCCATTTGCCCTCATAGTGCTATCTCTTCTCCATGGTTTCATCCTATATTGCTATATGTACTTTGGGCAGCCTCATTTAATGCTGGGACTTGAGTTGCCACCTATGCTCGTATCTGTAGAGCTGTAGTTCCAATTATTTGTTAGATCACCTACTGTTCTCTGAAACTCAGTTTATCTAAATTCCTTAAAACAAACTCATCTTCTTTTCAATTCTCCATTCTGATTCTCTTCCCAGATTCCCTGCTTCAGCTAAAGGCCCTATTAGCAATTTAGCTTCTAAGCTTTAAGTCTCAGAATTTTTACCACTTACTCCTCAGCCAATAAGACATGTATACTGTGTATAATTAAACACTGATTTTTGTAAATTCTCTTTCCAGTGCAATAATATTAGTAACTGACATTATTGAGCATTTGAGATATGCCAAGCACTTTGTGCTTATGTGTTTATGTCTTTATGTTTTTTAGCTCTAAGTCAACCCAAGGTATATAGACATTTTTATTAACACTGTTTTATAGAGGGGGAACCCATGGCCAAAAGACAGTAAGTAACTTATCCTAGATTACACAGCTTGTGGCAGAGCTAAGGTTCATGCCTGCGCAGTCTGACTTGAGAGTCTCATAACTTGGTAATCTAAATGTCTCTCTTCCTGTCTCCATTCTGTCACGACTACCACTGCCAGCTTCAGTTCCTTGTATCTGTGGCCTGGATTATTGTCAAAGCTTCATAACTGATCTCTCCCCAGTTTCTTCAGAACCTGACAGCAAATTGCCTAAGGTCACACGGCTAGTGTCAGTCAGGATTCAAAACCAGCTCTGTATGATTTGAGCAATATTGTTTGTACCATATAACAACAGCTCCTTTCTTAACCATCTTTGTTATCTCCAAAATTTAGCACAGTGCCTAGCACAAGATAGAAGACATGGAGTAACTTGCCACTGAATACGTGTTGAATGATCCTGCAGAGACTGTAGCTTTTCTCTTATTGCTAATTCTCTTTTTCCTTTTTTGTTTAAATCATCATTCCCTTGTTGGAGGAGAGGAGAAAAATGGTTAGGCTGTATTTATTAATAATACTGTATTTTTTTGTTGCTGATGTTTGGCAGGCTGCAGAGGAAGCAGTTATAATGATATGGGTGCTCCATTGACAGGTGCCAGGGTGTTCCATACTCAGTCAGAAGGTATGAGTAGGAGTGCAGCCTCCTGTCAGATGGTAATACTACCCACTGGAGTAGATAACATTTCTAATCTCCAAAATCATTTTGGTTTAAGGCACAAATACCGGTACTTTGCTTGTTTGATGAGAGCCCGGTTTGAAGAACATAAGAATGAAAAGGATATGAGGAAGGCCACCCAGCTGCTGAGGGAGGCTGAGGAAGAATTCTGGTTCCGTCAGCACCCACAGCCATATATCTTCCCTGACTCTCCTGGAGGTACCTCCTATGAAAGATACGAGTGCTACAAGGTGGGTGAGGACTACAGTGGCAGCTGCCTTCCGAGCCTTATAAACCACTTGCTCTTTGAGGGGTAGCTGTGAGATTTCTGACAGTTGTTAGATACTACAGGCATACTTCATTTTATGGTACTTTATTGTGCTTTGCAGATACTGACTTTTTACAAATTGAAGCTTTGTGGGAACCCTGTGTCAAGCAAGTCTATTGGCACTATTTTTTCAACAGCGTGTGCTCACTTTGTGTCTGTGTGTCACATTTTAGCAGTTCTCTCAATACAAATATTTCATACTTTTTCATTATTCTATTATGGTTATCTGTGATCATTCATCTTTGATGTTACTGTTGTTTTGGGGCACCACAAACTATGCCCATACAAAACAGTGGACTTAATTGATAAAGATTGTGTGTGTTCTCACAATTATACCACCTAGCTGTTGCCTTCTTTCTCTCCCTCTCTCCAGGGCTTCCTATTCCCTGAGACATAGGAGTATTGAAATTAGGCCAATTAAAAACCCTACAATGGCCTCTAAGTGTTCAAAGGAAAAGAAGAGTCATACATCTCTCACTTTAGATCAAAAGCTAGAAATGATTAAGCTTAGGGAGGAAGGCATGGTAAAAGCTAATATAGGCAGAAAGCTAGGCCTCTTGTGCCAAATAGTTAGCCAAGTTGTGAATGCAAAGGGAAAGTTTTTGAAGGAAATTAAAAGTGCTACTCCAGTAAACACATGAATGATAAGAAGTAAAATAGCCTTATTGCTGATACGAAGAAAGTTAGAGTGGTCTGGATACAAGATCAAACCAGCCAAACATCCCTTAAGCCAAAGCCTAATCCAAAGCCAGGTCCTAACTCTTTTAAATTCTGTGAAGGCTGAGAGAGATGAGGAGGCTGCAGAAGAAAAGTTGGAAGCTAGTAGAGTTTGGTTCATGAAGTTTAAGGACAGAAGCATAAAATCATAAAAGTGCAAGGTGAAGCAAGCAGCAAGTTATCCAGAAGATCCAGCTTAGATAATGGATGAAGGTGACTACACTAATTAACAAATTTTCATTGTAGATGAAACAGCCATTTAGATGCCATCTAGGGGACTTTCGTAGCCAGAAATCAGTGCCTCAAAGAATAGGCTGACTCTCTTGTTAAGGGCTAATGCAACTGATGACTTTAAGTTGAAGCTAGTGTTCATTAACCATGCCAAAAATCCTAGGGCTCTTAAGAATTATACTAAATCTACTCTGCCTGTGCTCTATAAATGGAACAACAAAGTCTAGATGATAGCACGTCTGTATACAGCATGGATAACTGAATATTTTAGGCCCACTGTTGAGCCCTCCACTCAGAAAAAAAGATTCCTTTTATTACTGCTCACTGATAATGCACCTAGTCACCCAAGAGCTCTAATGGAGATGTACCAGGAGATTAATGTTGTTTTCATGGCTGCTAAGACAACATCCATTCTGCAGCCCACATATCAAGGAGTAATTTTGACTTATCTTATTATTTAAGAAATACATTTCACAGGGCTTTAGCTGACATAGATGGGGATTCTTCTGATGGATCTGGGCAAAATAAATTGAAAACCTTCTGGGAAAGTTTCACCATTCTAGATGCCATTTAGAACATATTTGACTCATGGGAGGAAGTCAAAATTTCAACATTAACAGGAGTTTGGAAGAAGTTGCCCTCGTGGATGACTTTGAGGGGTTCAATACTTCAGTAGAGGAAGCAACTGCAAAGGTGGTAGAAATAGCAGGAGAAGTAGAATTAGAAGTGGAGCCTGAAGAGGTGACTGAATCTCGTGATAAAACTTGAATGTATTGGGAGTTGCTTCTTATGGATGGGTAAAGAAATGGTTTCTTGAAATGGATTTCCTGGTGAAGATTCTCTGAACATTGTTGAAATAACAACAAAGTAGTTACAGTAGTACATAAACTTAGTTGATGAAGCAGTGACAGGGTTTGAAAGGATTAACTCCAATTTTGAAAACGGTTCTATTGTGGGTAAAATGCTATCAAACAGTTATCATTGCATGCTACAGAAAAATCTTGCGTGAAAGGAAGAATCAGTTGATGTAGCAAACTTCGTTGTTTTATTTTAAGAAATTGCCACAACCACCCTAAATCTCACCAACCACCACCCTGATCAGTCAGCAGCCATCAGCATTAACATAAAACCCTCCATCGGCAAAAAAGATTATGATTCCCTAAAAGTTCAAATGATCGTTAGCAGTTTTTAGCAATAATGTATTGTTAAATTGTGTACATTTTTAAAGACATAATGCTATTGCACACTTAATAGACTACAGTATAGTATAAATATAACTTTTATATGTACTGAGAAACCAAAAAATTTGTGTGACTTGCTTTATTGTGATATTCACTTTATTGCAGTGATCTGGAACTGAAAGCACAGTATCTGTAAGATATGTCTGTACTTTTTTTCTGGTATCAATTTTCTCTCTCTTACACATCGTTAAGATTTTCTTTCAAATTCAGCTCAAGGTCTTGCAGTGTACTTTCTGGCAGAGCAAAGTTATTACTGGGTAAGTAACTCATTTTAGGACCTTACAGTTAATCAGCTTGGATTGGTGCTTAGTATTTCTGAGATACTATAGGTAATAGTTACAAGTAACATAAACCACTTTGGATATTTAGAAAAGGCAGGCAGAGGAGGAATGATCCAGTTCTCTTTGGACTGATGCTGCTGCTATTTTTCAGCCAAAGGCTCTTTCTTTGGTTTCTGCTTGTCCCCTGCTGTTCATTGCTTAGCATTAGAAACAGCCTAATAGTTGCAAAATGGTTATAAAAACTCACCTTGATTTTTGTCTTCTATCTCCTGAGCAGGCCCTGTCGGTGACATGTAATGTACCCTGTGGAATGACACTGTGATATCCTCTCCTAACAGCTTCCAGAGTGGTGCTTAGATTACTGGCATCCTTCTGAGAAGGCAATGTATCCTGATTACTTTGCCAAGAGAGAGCAGTGGAAGAAACTGCGGAGGGAAAGCTGGGCGCAAGAGGTGTGTCTTACTTGCCCTTGACCATACAGCTTGGCCATGTGGACAGAGTCGGGTTTTACTCCCCACATGCAGAGGTCTGGATTCTAGCCATGACAGTTACTCTGGCCCCTTGCTTCTCAAATATATTTTAATTTCTGAGTGTGTTCAATTTAACATTTACAACCATCTTACAGATAGGTTAAAACACATTCCCTGTTCTTTTTGGCTTTTCTCTTCTCTGATTTTGCTTCTCTCCTTCGCCTGACCTTCTTGCTATACCCTACTACCCCTTAACCTTCCTCTCCACTAGAGCCTTACACATTTTTTAGTCGAGTTATGATGGCCAGAGTTAACATTTTTTAAAGCTCCGTCTTGCTGGCCGGGCGCGGTGGCTCACGCGTGTAATCCTAGCTCTCTGGGAGGCCGAGGTGGGCGGATCATTTGAGCTCAGGAGTTCGAGACCAGCCTGAGCAAGAGCGAGACCCCATCTCTACTATAAATAGAAAGAAATTAATTGGCCAACTAATATATATATAGAAAAAATTAGCCGGGCATGGTGGCACATGCCTGTAGTCCCAGCTACTCGGGAGGCTGAGGCAGCAGGATTGCTTGAGCCCAGGAGTTTGAGGTTGCTGTGAGCTAGGCTGATGCCACGGCACTCACTCTAGCCTGGGCAACAAAGTGAGACTCTGTCTCAAAAA